>CAJNDV010035873.1:3451-17352 GCA_905221635.1 Symbiodinium sp. CCMP2456
AGACGGCGTGGGGTGGGAGAGAGAAAAAAAGGAGCTTTCCATAGTCAAGCTCCAGCAGCGAATCGTCAAACTACGATGCACTCGAAACCACACTGCCACTAAATACTTCCGCTATACGCCACTCTACAGCAAACCCTAAACCCTAAACCCTAAACCCTAAACCCTAAACCCCTTAAAGTCACCTAAACCGGTCTGCCTCCGCTCTTTTGCCTCGTGCTCCCACGCCGAACGAAGGGCCCCATTCAAGGCCCTGCCCTGGCTAGGGAGGGGTTTTGGGTTCAGGGTTTGGGGTTTTGGGTTTAGGGTTTAGGGTTTAGGGTTTAGGGTTTAGGGTTTGGGGTTTAGGGTCTAGGGTTTTGGGTTTAGGGTTCAGGGTTCGGAAAATAAGGGGTTTGGGTTTATTGTTTAAGGTTGTTAGGACTTTCTAATATGGGGGCCTTGATAATTAGAATAGGGCTTTGGGCTCCACATTGATTGATTGATGGTGGACAGTCGTGCTGCGGGCCATCGGAATGGCACTGGGCAGCGCGTCCCAAAATTGCATGCAGTGAATTCAGGAGCTGGCAAAAGGCCGCGCCCTCCAGAAGGACGCCGACGTTGACCTGGATCCCTCTGTACTGCGACTCTGTACAAAATCGCGGATCCAGACTACATGGCTGTCCAACGGCCTAAAGGGTTTCGTCAGGGACGTGAGTACCGTGTCCTCGCTGGGCTCACAGCCAAGCAGGCGCTCTTCAGCCGTAGGGAGGGGCGGGCCGAAAGTTAAAGGGGCCTTCCTAGGCGGTCCTTTCGCATGGTATTTTCGCCAATGACCATGCTTAAGCTGCCTAGCCTTCAACTTGTGAGGGGCCTCCAAGCTCTTGATTTCCTCAACTTCTAGCGGACGGTAGAGGTACAGGCATCTTAGCAAACACGTGGCCGAGGCCTTGAGGTGCTGCTGCGCCTGGACGACATCCGGAAAAAGTTTGAGACATGCTGAGCAGACGGGCCCAGTGGCATAATGCCTAGCGGGAGAGAGGACTTGATGAGTACGCGCAAGGTGAACATGCAGGTGTTTCCGGAGTCGAAAGGATGCCTGGCAGAGATAGCATGGGAAATCCAAGTCCACTGCTGGCAGGTCGGAAGCCCGTGCCCTGGCGGGGGACTTGCGGGCTGCCTTCCACTTGAGAAGATCCTCCTGGAAGACCTTAATGGCCTTTTTTACCTGTCTGTTCCACCAGTAGGGGTCGTCCTCGTGTGCCGCCAGAAGTGAACGCACAACGTCAGACTCGCGAACACATAGTCCGACTGCAGGGACGAAAGCGGCAACAACGGAGAAGTCCTCGGAAAGCTGTGCTAGCCATGACCGCTGGGGAGCAAGCGCCCAATGGTCCCAGAGGAGCGCTAAAAGCTCTGCCGGTCCTTTGGTAAACAGCTTGGCCAAACAACCTGCTCTCGCCTTAGCTAACGCAAGCGGAGGTGACGGCGCCTCGGCTGCAAGGAGGACTGCGTAGCAATGAGCATCACAGTCAACCGCTGTTCTGGCAACAAGGGGGCGCCACAAAGCCACATATTGCTTTTCCCACACACGCCTATGAACTGCAGCCGATAGCAACAAAGAGGCTGCCGAGTGGACGTAGCGCGAAACTGCAAGAGAGCGTAGCAAGTTACGACGCACAGGCAGATCAAAGCGAAGAGCTCCAAAGAGATGCTTCCGGAGGGGCTTCACAACACTCTGTGCCTGCGAATGCCGCAGGTGGAGATCTGGAACTGGATTGAGGTCGGACGTCACGATACCTCCCAGATGGCGGTAGGCCTGCACCGCTGGGAGGAAAGAAGTCTCGGCGGCGGTTGGGCGCAAAAGCACGCCTAACTCCTCTCCATCAGTATCCAGCAGATCAGAGTGTCTGGCAAGGAACTCAGCCGGGAAAAGAACGGCAGTCTTCTCGACCCCGAATTTGATGGTCATGCCTGCACAGACCGCACGCTCCATCAGAAGGGTGGCTGAGTTTCTGACGTTGTCGAGAAGTGCGGCAAAGGTTGTTCCGGTCTGCGGAACAAAGAAGTCATCCGCCCAAGCAGGGCAGGCAAGCTGAGCCGGCTCGAGAACAGCAATAAAACTCGGTCGTCTATCTGCAACTGGCCAAGAGGCAAGGAGGCCCTTCTGTGCTAAGGCAACCTGCGTAGACTTCACAAATGCCGACAGGGTGAACGCAAAAAGGATGTCGGCCATAGGATCTCCTGGGCGGGTGCCTCGCCTTGTAAGTGTGAGATCCGTGCTGGTAGATAATCGAAAGTAGGTACCTTCGAACAGATCTGTAACCAGCGCCCTGGTGTGAGAGGACACCTGGGCTTCGGCAAGCAAGACAACCTTAGCAAGGTGGTCTCGAAGCTCTCGTACGGCAGCGGGAGGAATCTGCAGCGCATGAAAAAGCCGTAACAGGGAGTCGTCACTGTCGCAGGTGTCGACCAGCAGTTGCCTGAGAACCTGATAGAAGGCAGCTTTCAAGTCAACAAAGATCATGGCCGCATTCCCTCGAGCACAGTTGGCGACCGCGAAGAAGGTTTTCGCCGCGAGAGAGATGACCTCGATGCCCTGGCCGGCCTGGATGCCGCCATGGAAAGGTGTCTTCTGCGCTAGAAATGCTGGGATGAGCTGCTGGCGAATGCAGCGGTGGTATACCTTACCTGGCACGGAGGAAACCAAAATGGATCGGTAACCATCGCAGCCGAGCGCACTGGCAGCGCGTTTCGCCAGCAAAAACAGGTCACCGCCCCTGAAGGCAACCGGCTCACGGGCATGCAAGGCGGCTTTCAGAAACAGTGGCATCAACTGTCGCGACGTGACTGGCACGTCAGCACGCAACAACTCGGCAGAGATGGCATCAGCTCCAGCTGCTTTATTGCGCTGCAACGCATGTATGACAGACTCAACCTGAAGGAGAGAGGGCACCGAATGGACATCGAAGTACCACGGCTTCCTGGGTCCATAGGAACAAAAGTTCTGAAGATACTCCTCCGAGGTAACTTTGGAACCTGCTTCCTGCGTAGCAAAGTGAGAACGCCACCCTTCGTTCCTGGCCTCAACAGAGACAGCTGCGCTACCATCCGAAAGGATAAGGGAAGGCAAAGGCTTGTATGCGCTCTTCCGGGAGGAACGAGCCGCCGGGAAAGCCTTCCGCACAGCACTATAAAGGGCGCGGGGGTCGCGCATGTCTTTGCGGGCCGCCTGAGCCGCCAGGTCATCTAAGTAGGCGAGCCTGTCAGCAGCAACCTGCCGGCGGATACTGCGGGTGGTAAGAGCAAGAGCAGCTAGTGCCCTTGCTTCGCTCCAGTCCATGCACCATAGCCAGGAGCTGGCAGAAGCGCGGGCGCCTGGCGTGAAACCCTCGCCGCGACTGTTCAGTACAAAGGCCGCAAAAGCAACCAACAAGAGACGGCGGCTACGCTCCGTGGCCTCCTCCCGCAGGTAACGGCGGAGTGATGTTCGCAGGTGGATCAACTGGAGTGTGGCAGTAGTGAGAAAAGGCTGTCGGGGGGCCTTGGCGACCAGCGACTCCTGGTCGCTAATCCGCGTCTTCCAAGCTTGTACCAAATGGTCGAAGTGCTGGTCAACTCCGATGAGCCAGGGTAATGCTGGAATGGAAGCAAGTTTGTGCCTGACTTCGGCCCGACCTTCTAAATCTTTGGGCACTGTCGGGCGTAGAACCCGTTTCTGCCTGTCAGTGTAAGCCTGGGCGGGAGCCCAACGCGCAAAGGCGGCTTTGAGGAGGACTGGGACGTGATCGTCCCTGCGCTGGAGAGTCTCAACATCGTAGAGTACTTCCGAAGCCAAGGCATAGTCCTTCCATGCAATTGGGATGACAGGGTAGTCCAGGCGGCTCCAGGTACCTTGTGGGGAGCACCACGTGCCGCTCGAACCCTGATGTATGTGGCTGAACGTGGTAGGTGCCCACGCGGCGGCTCGGGTGAGAAACTCATGGAACAGACCGCCTGCCGGGGTCTCAAGCTCAGCATGGAGATCTCCGACTGAGTCGGTCGTAACACTGCCAGTTCTTGCGTTAGCATCACCCAGAAGGACAAAATCAGCACCTGAAGGCCGTGCAAAGAGTTCTCGAAGCCGCTCCGACCAAAAGGCAGCGACCAAAGACAATGGGTTCTTGTGGGCTGAAGGCGCATGATAAACTTGTATATGCAGTCTCAGCCGCTTGGTGAGAACATTGACCGTAAGGTGCCTAGGAGAGGAGCTGAGGACTGTGATGTCGCGTTCTTGAAGATACAGCGGGCCTTCTGGCCCTTGTCCGTAGGGCTGCTTTTTTGACAGCCATAAACTGCAGCCTCCGACACCGGCATCAGTGGCAGCTGCATTGAGGATCCAGTAGTCCTGATCGCTCTGCATTGCGGCCTCACAGAGCCGGGTTTCCTGAAGCCCAATTAGAACTGGCTTGTGCGGTAGCAAAGCTGTCTTCAAAACCTCCTTGCGTCCTAACAAGCGCAGTCCCGTAGCTTGGGTTGCAGCGGAAGGTTTGTTCGGGTCTTTGAGCGTAAGAACATTGAAGCTGACGCATATGAGCTCGAACGAGACCTCTGCCTCCGGCAGGCGCCGTTCACAAATGCCGAAGCCTGGGGCGACAGCTGGGCGCTGAAAGCTGGCTTGGGCAAGACTCGACTCAATCTCGAAAGCAAAAGGCCTCGGAACGTCTGCGGAACCTGGAAGAAAAGCCCAGGCCCACGCACTCAACTTGTGACGGGCAAGCTTGGCCACCCAAGTCGGAAGCAAAACTTCGTCGATGGGAACGTGTGTGCGGCGAGCATTCTTTGCCAGAACATCGACCATCTCATTTCCAACCACACCTGAGTGACCCTGAACGTGGGCATGTGCGATGCGCAGTTTGGCATGAACGTATTGTCGTAGCACAACAGTCAACTGGGCGAGGGACTGGTAGCGCTCCGGGCTCTGTCCCGAAACCGGTGCCGCAGAACCGAAGGTGCCTTCGCCCGCTCCCAAAGCATCATACTTGAAGAGAAACCGGGCATCCCCATAGTCCGAACCAAACTGCGCAGCCCATGCCAAAGACCAACAAAGCGCCAGCAGTTCGGCCGTGAGCGCATCATCTACTTGCTCGCCGAGGTGAAAGGGCGACTCCGGTGCAAAGGCCTGAGAGGCTGCCTGGCCCACAAAAGACAGACCTGTGCTTGTCTCAGCAAACACAGCAAAGGCCCACGCGCAGGGTGCAATATCGCAATCGGCTGCAGAGGCAGAGCCGTCGGTGAAGACAACAATCTGGTGAGGCTCTGGGCAGCCGAGTTCATGCCAGGAAGGCAAGTTGGCAAAGGCTGTACGCAATTCCAGAGAAATGGAGGAACTGTGTAGAATTGCAGTAAGGTCAGTGTCGAGCCAATCCGGCTGTTTCTCTGAACACGAGTGTGGCAGGATAGCATCGAGTGAAAGACATGCCTTCTGGTACTCTGACATAGGAAGGGTGTCCGTCAACGAGATAGGGGTAGGAGCTGCTGGGCATACTACCTGAGGCCTGTGGTAGTGCTCCTCAAGAGTCTCAAGGAGTGTAGCTGCAAGGAAGGCCCAGCGGTGGCTCTGCTGTGCTGCTTGGTCCAATAAAGTGAGCAGTGGAGTAGCCAAACAATCTGACAACGGATCACGGCCGCTGGCCTTGCAAGGGGTGGGAATGTGCCGTAGAAGGGCAATGGGTATGTGTGGGCGGACAGCCTCGCCTGAGAAGGGGCCAACACAACCAATCTGGTGTGTGAGAAGGTTGGCTGGCTCAACCCTACCTGCCTGGAGTGGCGCTATGCAGGCAAAAGCCAGCACACATGTAAGGTATTTCGCAAGAAGGCCGGCATGGCCGACACTGCGGCGTCTACCCTGCATCGGATCTGCTTGGACCGGAGGTGCCTGAACGCCTCCCGCCGGAAGGTGGGAACCGTTAGCCTCCGTAGAGCCTGTAGAACCTGCGGGGACTGGGACTGTAGGGTCTTCTCCTTGCCAAGGAGGCTGGTCATCCTCTGTCGGGCCAAAGTCGGCCTGGTCGCCAACGGGATGACAAGAGACCCGCAGGATTTGACCGGGGACAACCCAGGTCCAAGTCCAATGGGGTTCGCAACCCTCAAAGGCCAAACGGTGACCTGCGGGAGTAAGAGGCACGAGGGCAGTCCGAAGCCGTACCAAATCCAACCATTCGCCTGGGGCCACAAAGCTACGCCAGCCAGCAAATAGCCGTCTGAGGTCCACGACACACGTGCAGTGGGAGTCGTCGGCTGGTGCTGGAACGTGATCCCCAACAAGCACAACTGTGCGGCAGGCTCTGCCCTGACAGAAGACATCAGCAGGCCGAGGAAGGGCTGGCGTCAAAAAGAGACGGTGGAGATGTATACCGAAGGCCTCGGCAATATCTGACCGGTAGTAAGGGGCGCGATGGGGAAGCAGATGAAAGCTCCGACAAATTCCTGCCGAGACCAAGAGGAACCAGTCACCATCGTCTTCACGCATTGCGGGTGGGTAGGGATCCCATGGCAGGTGACTTGCCAGCAGCCACTGGAGCGTGACGGACATCTCCGGAACAAAGTGAGCCGGCACGATTCTGACGCATACACCATGCCACAGTGCTCGGTGCCGCCCAGCAGGGAAAGGCACTTCGTCCAGGCCGACATATACATCAACTGCCGCATCTGGCGTAATTCCGGCTATGCGTAGGAGAGCTGTCCTATCTATAACTTCAGGAACGCATGCAGCAAAGAAGCGGCCATCGTAGTCGAAAGTGCTGAAGCAAACGACTGGACACGAAACCTCCCACGAAGGGAGCGCAAGGACTGACGCCCATCCTATGAAAGGCTGAGGCACAGCTGGCAAGAGGCGGGGAAAATGGGCCCGACCTGCTGCCTCACGACAGGTTTGCAAAACCTCCAAGGCATCAGCTGGCATCTGTGGGACAAGGAGTGACAAGTTGACGAACTCGGTAGGATAATCGGGAACGAGAACACAGAAGATTGTCTGGGCGATGACCTCTGTCTCACTCTCCACTGCATCTGAGTCCAGGTTAGTGTCGACTGGGAATCCATCGGCCGAGAGCCTAAAGGGCCAAACCTGTCCCAAGCGGAGCGTCGTATCCCTAGCAGCGTCCCAAAGGCCCTGCGCTCGTTGAGTTGTGCTTTGTGGCTCTTGCAGGAGCTTGGCTTGGCGGCCAAAGCAAAAAGCGTAACTCAAGCAACAGGCTACGTGGGCAATTCTTAAAGCAAATGCAAAATGCGATGCCAATTCAATACCCCAGAGCACCTGAAACCACAGGAGGACAGAGGTGAGGCCATGCTTGTTCGGTGTGAGAACATCTTGGTCGGGAACATGACTCCACTTGGCTACTCTACCGTGATCTAAGTTGCTCAGGGAAAGGAGGCTGCCACCATGCCCGCACACTGAAAGGGGCGAGCATCCAAAGAGATCTGAGTAGACTTTGTCTAAGAGGGCACACAGGCTCGGACCACTGGGGGCATCACTTGCCACAAACTTATGATGCTGCCTCGGTGACCTGCTGCGGTGGCTCGGTCGCGTGGGGGCAGGCGCTGGACTTGGAGCTATTGTCCAAGGCGGGGGGCCGTCACCAGGAAAAGGGTCCGGGGGGCGGTGGCCAGCAGGACCGGGAGGGCGGCGTGTGGGGCCTGAACCGCCATCGGATTGGTCGTCAACAAAGGCATCCTCATAAAACTCGACGAGGAGAGTCTGGCCTTGTGCAACCTGAAAGGACGGACCTTCCTCAACAGTAACTATGTCCAGGCCGCGGACGGAAACGAGGTATCCAGCTGGGCACTGCTCCAAGTACCTATTGACTATGACCTGGACCTGTACCTGGTTTCCTGGGAGGAGGAGCCACTGCAAACCCGCAAGGATCGGTCGGCAGTCCAGAGCGAGCACCGTACGCTCTTCACGCTTGCGGGCCGGCGGACATGGGACACGGGAAAGCTGCTGTGTAGCGACCAAAACGCCTGAGGTAGGGTAGCCGTACGCAAAGTGATCGAGGATCCTGGGCTGAGTGGGTACCAAGGACAACTGTGCGTCCTCCGCTTGCAACGCCGAAACAACATCCGTGCGGAAGTGACTGCGACGGCCAGCGGCGACAGCAAACAGACAGGGCATACCGTCTGTCAACAACCAATGGTGGCTCCCAGGGTGACAGTTCGGCCCAAAGAGGTTGGCCTTGAGGTCCCAGCCCTCTGTGGATAGCAACATGGTTGCTAAGTCTTGCCCCGCAGGCACTCCAATACCAGAGGGAACGATGGCTATAGTCATGCCAGTTAGCACGCTGACCGATTCATGGCTTTCAAGTGGGCGTGCCAAACCGTGGACATATACATTGACTCTGGCTTCTCTGTCGACGCCTGCAGCAATAAGTAGCGACTCTCGGGTGACTCTGAGATGAAGCGCCAAGGCAAAGACACAGTCGTTATGCCTGCTGCAGTCCATCAGCACAACGGCCTTGTGCTGGAGCCACGGTGGTGTCGCAAGAAAAGTGGCATATTCCCGCGCCAGCTGCGGTCCTGCTGGTACCATGTTGGGGAAGTGTAGATCCTGGTCGGCAGGACGTCGTGGCTGAACAGCCTCTGCGAGCTGTTCAACACCGCATGGCAAAGACATGTGGACCTCATGAACCTCTGTGACATAATCCGGAACGAAGACTAGTACTAGCACCCCGGTCAAGGGAGCAGGTGCAGAAGGCGGGGGCAAGTGAGACACGACAACTGTAGGCTCAACGAAGTCCCCAACCTCGGCTGGTGGTCCTAAGGCTGTCGATGGGGATGCCACCTCTGCAGAGGCTGAGGTCGGTCCATGGTGTAGAGCAGACAGATGAGCCCGCTGCGCAACGGCCGGACAACTTACGCCGCTATTCCAGCTATGACTGGCTGGTAGGGTCGGGTCATAAAAGTCGTGGGGCGGTTGGCTGTAGCAAGGGGCCGAATCGTTGTCGACAGGCAGATCCGGGCCGTCAGAGCCCGTAGGCTCTAGGGCGGTCATGTCAACGTCTGGCTGTTCTGAGCGCGGGGGCAGCACATCCGCCTCAGTATCCTCTTGCCTTGCCCAGGACGAGGCAGGAGACGCGGAGGGAGAGTCTGCACCTCTGGCGAAAAAGAGGAGGTATGCATGGCCTTCAACCTGCAAATCATCTCCCCGGCCGATCCCTCCTATAACCCCAAGTTTGTGGGAGTGCGGCAACTCGATACCCAGGTTGGCAACAAGGCTGGGTAGGTGTAGCACAGATGTGCTCAGGTGTGCCACTTGTGGCTTCATACCCAAGGGCCTCAGATCGAGGAAGATGAAGAGGTGACGCATACGGTCACGCATGTAGCTCTGGGCCTCTGCCTCGTTAAGTTCTTGTACCGCCGTCACGAAGGGGCAGTAGTCACCCTGAACATCCAGATCCGGAACTGGAAAGGAGCACATGAGAGTGCTATCAGGGGAAAGGCCGAACCGGGCGATAATAACTTGTTCGATAGAGAGGCCCTGTGGCATGGAATGCATGAAGTTATACCGCTCACCGCCGTAGAGTGCACAAGTACCTTCAGGACGTGGAAGACTTGGGGCCTCATGACAAGAGCCCCAATGTGCCATGTCTTGGAAGAGTGTGTCGATGCGGAAACGCGGCGGGCCAGGAGCTGAGCGAACAACGACCGTGATGACATTGCCGCTCCTTAAAACAACTAAAGCCTGCGGTGGCCATGGGTTCTGGTTGGCACCAACATAAATGGCGAGCGTCTCATCCTGGTGGCTCGTAAGCGGGAGCAGGAAGGCTTCTAGCTGGTGATAAGGAAGCCGCTGTGGTAAGACAGTAGCAAAGTATCCCCCCCCAACTCTGGTCAGATCGACGACGACTGCAGCAAAACCCTCCTCCCCCATAGTCCGGATCACACTAGGGAAGCGGATGAAGTGGGCATAGTCGTCGAAACGTTGGGGCAGCAGAGGGACGACTGAATCGAAAAGCCGGCTAGGGACTCCCAGCGACTGGTCCAAAATGACATCGACTACCGTATGCAATGGCTGATCCTTGCCTGGCTTAACGGCAAACATCTGCGGCTGGTAGTGGGGTGTGTACACGTAGACTGTGAGCCATTCTGTCGTGTCTGAGCTACCATCCGGGAAGCTCCCAGCAACATCCGGCCGTGAAAACCGGTCATGCTCGGTCTCGTCGGTGTCTTCTGTGTCCCAGGGCAAAGAAGGCCTCGAACAGCCTACGTATGTAACTGGTATAGTCGCAAGGGCTCTGGGTTGTTGAGCAAGTGCCCGATGGTCGTTGGGCGGGTCGCCTTCGACCGGTGCTCTAGCCATGGCCTGGGTACCGACCGGAAGAAGGTAAGAGGCAGAAACCAAGCAGGCTGCGGGGTATACTGGCACAGGAAGGCTATGAAAAGCAGCCAAACCGCACAGGAAACGATAAAGCTTCATGCCACTGCTCTTACGCCTGGCCTGTTTGGAGCATCTGCCCTTTCTGTCGCGCCAAGGAGACCAGTCGAGCACTGGCTCAGTAACCGAAGAGACACGCAGGGATACAACAATAGTCGCGATGGCTCCACAGAGTGGCCATGTTGCTGCACGTCCTAGTGGGGAACGCGAAAGTCGCCAAGGACGGAGCCACACCTTGACCAGGGCGATGAACAGGCAAAACAAGAGACTGCGCGCCAGGGCAAGGATAAAGCCAGCGGCACATGAAGAAGGGGCGGCATGGTGGGGTGGGCGACCTACAATCTGCTTGGCATGCGACCCTGAGCCACCGATTCGCATTTTTGGCGCACAAGCAAAGTAGGCAACCTCAACGAAAATAAACCTGGCAAAAACCCCATCAGTAGGGCAGTGGCGCTCCAACCGAAAGATGGAAACACAAGTGCTGCGCCTTGCTGGACAGCAGCCCAGAGCCACCGATCTGCTTGTTTGGCCCCAGCAAGGACGCGTATGAGAAAAACCGATGCCACGACCATAGGTATGCCGGAAGCGGAACGTAGGCTTGACCAACCCAAACGGGGAATTACGGACGGAGCAGCTGGAAAACGTTCGCATAGAGGCAACCGCTGAATGGGCCTGCAACGTGGATAGATCAGAGAAGAAAGGCGAGGGAGAGATGCACCTGACCATAACCCAAGGAAAGGCGCACTCCCGCGAGGATGACACTAGGATCAAGCCGGGAGCACTCCAAAGACCGGGAGGACCCAGCACGATCCCAGCCGAGCTAAAATGTCGCCAAGGAGTCGGGCGAAGGAAAGCAAAGACCCGAGAACGTCCGTGCGACTTAAGGCAACTGGTGGAACACATAGTGCGTTTTGCCGGACAGCAGCCCAGAGCCACCGATCTGCTTGTTTGGCCCCGGCAAAAACGCATAAAGGTAAAACGGAAGCCCTGACCCTGAGCACGCCAAGTGCGAGCCGCAAGCATGACCAACCTCTGCGGGGGATTACGGTCAAAGCAGACATGCAACTCTTGGACTGGAGCGCCGGCCGAATGAGCTTGTGTTCCGAACAGTGCTGGAAAAGGCGGCGGGGGAGAGATGCACCGAACCATAACCCAAGGAACGATACACTCCCGCGAGGAAAACATCGGAACTGAGCGAGGCGACCTCCAAAGACAGGGAGGACCCCGCGCAATCCCGGTCGGGGAGCACCGCATCGTGGCGGCTGGGTAGAGACAATCCAAAGACCAAGGGCTTCCTTGCATCCTTAAGCCGTTCGGGAGGCTCTTAAGGCGTATAAAATATGGACCACCTTGAGCTCGGCACACAGCAGGCGAAGCACGGCACACACGGGAGGGGAAGAGGCAGGGGGTACGGCAAGAGCGCCTGCAAAATGCATGTACCCTACGACTGTACATCTCAAAAGAGGGCAAGAACAAGCGCACTGCATGGAATCGGCACCGGCATAAAAGTTCTTGCCCGACGGAGGGCAGCTGCAGACAGGCGATGAAGAGTCCCCAACGACTCCATCTCCCTGCCAACAGCGGCTCCACCAGGCGAACAAAATCATGCCAGCCGACCCAATCAGGCAAATGCTCTTGCCACGCACTCACTCTAGCTGCCTGAGTTCGCCATCCGGGCCGAAAAGGTGGTCTTCCCCGTCGAAATCGCTGTCGTCGTCTGCCAAGAGGACTGACGGCTTGGGCGGAATCCCAGCAGAGGCTGCGGGATCGGGAGGTCGAAGATCTGGGGAAACCGCAAAGGCCGCCATCGACTCCAAATGCCGCTTCTCTTCCAACTTGTCCGCAAGGGTCTTGCCCGGGGGATGATCTGGGCCTCCACTGTTCGACTTGGAGAGCTCCTTGATGCCCTTGCGGTGCTGGTCCTGGGAGGGCGTACGTTTTACAGGCTTCTGTTGTGTCAAGCTCATCGGGGAGGCAGCTGGATGTACACCACGCTGGCCTGTCGCGTCCAGGCCTGGCGGCCCCATACTGCAGCGAGCTGTGACTGTAGCTGTACTGGGGGAAGAGATATAGGGATCTTGTGCCGCACGGGCCGTCGAAGGCGGTGTCATATCCAAACCAAGACTCGTCCTGTGCGGTGGCGTGGTAGGAGCCGGTGGGGCTCCAACCGACTGCTGTCCCAGTACCGGTGGGTAACCCGACACCAAGCGACCTAGCTCCTGCATGAGGGAGTGCCCGTCTGTAGGTGCCGGGGTAGCATCCGCCATGAGCTGATCCCATCCGTCGTCCGCCTCTGTCGCTTGCGTGATTCTCGGTGCAATCGCACTGAGCTGTTGGTGCGCGGCAGACTGCTGAGCCGTAGCCTCTTGCAATTCTGTCTCCAACCGCTGGCAGTCTTGCAAATGCCTGGCTCTCTCCTTGCGGTAGCTTTGGCGGAGGTCCGCCAAATATCTGTCCCAGCATTGTTTCTTGGCCTGAATCTCTGTCTGCAACCGGAGAGTCCTGGCGTCCAGCTTCCTGGTGTGGTTCACCGCGGCCTGGACCATCTGCACCAAAGACTGGCTGCCTTGTGTTCCTTGAGGGCCAAGGCGCCTTTCTCTCACTTCCACTATGGCGCCGGTGTCGCCGGATCTCGCATCGTAGGCGGGAAAGGAGGATCCAGACTGGGTGGCCCCCCTGCTCGATGCCTTGCCCGAATTGGGCGACCAAGAGCCACGCCAATAGCCCCAACCACGTTGGGGCTGGTCTCCTCGGCCTTCGTTGCGCCATGGTCGACCCTGCTTACCCATGCGGCAGGAGATCGAAGTTCGAAAGCTCTTGCTGGTAGCGTGGTGCCAGATAAGGGCACTCAGCTGGCCTCGCGTGGCCGGTCTCTGTAGTCGCAGACGTGCGCGGGCTTTAGACCGAACAGCCCTCTTGCGCCGATGCCAGCTCGGAGAAGACGGCAGGCCGATGGCGAATCGCGGACCTACAGGTCCTGGGGCCACAATGTTCCCTACAGCTCCTGCTGCTGGGCGATTTGGGCCCTGGGCTCCACATTGGTAATTAATTGAGGCTTCTATCTTGGGGCTCTCTTTTAATACAGGGTTGAAGGCTTTCGGCTTCAGGGCTTGGGGTTTAGGGCTGTAGGGCTGTAGGGTTTAGGACCTGGCGCCGCGATTCAAGTTGCTTTCTGTAACGACGCCTCAAAAACTTCTCAAAATGGAAGAGTTGCGGGCCGGGGTTTACTTAGGGGATGGCAGGGGATATGAGCACTAGGCTCACGAGATTGGACTAGACTGGACTGGACTGAACTGAGCTGAACTGAACTAGACTAGACTATACTGTACTGGACTATATTTTGCTATACTCTACTATCCTATATTACACTATACTACACTATACCACACTCTACTGCACTATGCTACAGTACATTGCGTTATACTACACTTCACGACCCTGTACTGTACTATACTGTACTACCAGTATAGTACTATAACTTAGTATACTATACTATACTATACCATACTGTACTGTA
>CAJNDV010035874.1:2715-14898 GCA_905221635.1 Symbiodinium sp. CCMP2456
TATTGGTAATTATTTAGGCTACTATATTAGAGTTTGGGTTGAAATGTCATTATGGCCGGCCAAAGCCCTGATCCAAATCCGTCACGCCCCCATGCCTTGCTTCCAAAACCCTGGCCGTAAAGGCCAATGGCCCTAAGTTGCAAAGGCAGGAGCATGGTTTAGGGTTCAGGGTTAAGGACGCCCTAAAACCGAAAAATACAGCACCCCCTGTGTCCCCTAAGCCTTAGAGCCATAGCATCTACTCCTCCCCTTCGAAGGGGGTGGGGGACGTGCACCCGACGCCCGAGGTCTGAACTAATAATCACAGGTCCTCCATGTCTTGAGTCCCAGGGCACAAAACTTAGGCCCCAAACACTGGGTAGTTATGAGTGGGGTTAGACGTCCTCTAAATGTGGCACCGCAACTGCAGCCATTTCCACCATCACCTCATAGCATAGGTCATAGTGAAGTTTATACAGGCACCCCAGACCCTATAAAAGCTTTAAACCCTACCAGAGCGATTGCGCAACTCGAAGCGCAAGCCAAACCAAAGGGAGCAAGACGTTCTGTCCATCACTGCGGCCATCCTCCAGGAAATCTCGACAGGAGCCACGACTTGGGTGGCAGGATCCCAGCGCATCCTTGCCCAAGGAGGTGCCTCCGTGGTGGCCGTCCTCAATGACGCCGGGTACCGCAGAGACGTGATCGGGGCCTTGCAGGCGTACGCCGATGCTCAGGCCAGAGCTGCATCGTCCGATGTGGGCATCATGGGAGCTGCGCTCGGACTGGCCTAGATCGACATGGGAGTTTCCGAAAATAGGGGACCCTAATATAGTACCCTAAATGGTAGGATCCTTATTATAAGGACCCCTAAGTAAGGTACCCTTAATTTTCGGAAACTCCCACATTCTGCCTTTTGCCCTTGCTTTCTCTTCAGCCAGGGGGTCTGGAAAGACCGATATCGACTTCTTCTCCGAGGATCACGCACTTAACGAAATCATGGCAACCGCAAAGCCAAGACCCTAAACTCCAAACCATCTACGACGCACATGCGCATATATACATATAAATGTATATACATATACATATATGTATCTTTACATATAAGATATACATAGATAAACCCGGAGCCCTCTTGTCCCTTAGACTGACATGCCCCATGGTGTTGTTGGTGTTTTGGGCTTGGGGTTTATGCATGTGGTCGCTCGGACAGGCTCGATGCAACCCCTTAAGTTTTGCTTGGCCCAGAGAGCCCGACGAGGGATTGGGGTTTAGGGTTTAGGGATTAGCAAGACCTGCCAGGAGGTTCAAGGGTAGTTGTGGGATCATAAGCCCACTAATATGGCATATAACCATGCGTAGTTATTTTACTTATAACGCTACTTATAACTACCCATGAACCTCCAAGTAGGAATTGAAGACTCTATGACTAAACGATGGTATGTTGAGCTTCTTACCATTTGGCTCTGTTGATAAGCCCTACTCTCTACACACTTACCTTAACCTACCAAAACCTACTTGTTTGTAGGTTCTTATTATAAATCCTAATATGGAATTTATAGGGACCCTACAAGAAAGTAGGTTTTAGTAGTTTAAGGTATAGCCCAGACTCGATCTGCAGGTTAGGATGACGAACCCTACCGTCCTGTCTGTGCCGTGCCCAGCTTTTGACGCTTAGGGTCTAGGGTTTAGGGACGTCATGGACGAGGGTCTGTCGAGGGTTTCTCAAGCCTTTCGGATTTCGAGGATGATGAGAATCTTCGGGATATCCCATGGAGATCGTTGGATTCTTTCATTTAGGGTTCAGGGTTTAGGGTTTAGGGTCATCTAGGGCCTCTAATAATTTCAGAATAGGGTTTGGGGGGCCATTTTACTATAATTATAGTAAGGAGCCCCCGAAATGGTATTTGGTAATTATTGAGGCCCCTACGGCACAGGGGTTCCTAAAGCCCAGAACCCCTGGACCACCCGCCCTGGTGTCGGCACACTTGGCTAAGCATAGTCTAAGGCGCCGAGTTCCCGAGCCCAGCCCTAAATGCCTAAAGCCTTCGTAAGGCGTTCAACAACCCAAGTTGTTCTTCAATGGGTCGCCTAGTCAAGCAGTTTTTTAGTGCCCACCCCTGTGAAGCGGCTTTCCGAACAAAAGGCTTATATGAAAGAATGGATATGAGACTACACTATGCTATCATGTAGTATATCAAATCTTTCAAAACTGCTGAAGGCTCCCAAGGTCCTTCGAGGTTGCAGAGACCGGATTTTTCGCAGCCCTATACCCTAAACCCCTAAACCGCTAAAGCCCTAAACCCCTAAACCCCCAAACCCTAAACCCTAAACCTCTAAAGCCCTAAACCCCTCAACCCCTAAACCCCAAACCCTAAACCCTAAACCCTAAACCCTAAACCTACGGCTCAAGCGTTTGGCCCGAATTTCTTATACTTGTCCTGTCGCCACCTTTTTCCCTGCGGTCGGTCATTGTGGGGGAACTTGTACGAGATCGCTGGCGGCCAGTCCTTCGGTCTGCCCTACCAGTCTGAGTGCGGTGGCTTTGGGGGTGACCTCGTGCTCCGGCGGCCACTTTGTCGAGGAGGCTGTGGTGTTTGTCTTGATCTACTTTCCATCGTGGGGGCGAGTGTCCTGGTCCTCTTGGCTCAGCTTGGACTTGGTGGGAGAAAAAAGGGAAAGACACGTCTCTGAGTGGAAAACACGCCTCTGAATTGGGGACATGGGCACGCCTTTTGGTCCTGACGACATACCTACCCAGATGATCGCCGTCGATGAGGAGGGAGTCCTTGGGTCGCCGACGGAGCTCGCGGAGGGTGACTCTGAGATGGAGGTTGAAAACCCGGCCATAAAAAAGGAGGACATGAACTCCCAGCCGAGCCTGAAGATGGAAAAGCGAAAGAGAACTGCAACGACAGCGGTCAGGGCTGAAGGTGGAAATGACGATGAAGAAAGTCCCACCAAACGACCGCCACCCCCCGGAGAAGTTAGACCTGACGATCGTCCAGTATCTGGGGGTGAACTTCGACAGCTTCTTCAATTGCATGCTCAAGAACTCAAAGAGGCCTGGCGCAGCTTTGAGGGGAGACTTGACAAGGTGGAGACGACCCAACAAAAGCAGGTGGGTGACATCGCATCTCTCTCAGGCAGGGTTAAGATCAACGAGAAGGACTTGCAAGGGGTGAAGAAAACGTGTGAAAGCTTCCAGCCTAAGATCGACGTGCTCACAGAGGATGTTAAGAATCTGAAAGTGCAGCTCGAGGAGGCCAAGAAGGAGAACAAAAACCGTGCCCATGCTGAACCAGGCCTCCCCGAAGGTCAACATGTTGGTCAGAATGATCCATGGGGTGACTACTTGAAGAAGAGGGCTGAAAAGAGTGGACAAGATAGTGCCACGTCTGGCGAACCTTCTGGAGGATCCTTGAGAAACGCGGGTGAGGTGCTGTCGGAGGATGACCTGCGTACCTTGACTGTGGGTGGCTGGGCACAGGACACTCGCAAGGCTGTCATCGAGGGTGAGGCCGACGCTGTACTTAAACTCCCGGAGATTGCCCCGTTGCTCGACGTTGACAAGATCACAGTTTTTGGACCCAGAAGGAGCGTCGGGATGATTAAGTTCGTGGACCGCCCCGGGGAGACGTTTGCTCAGACCAAGGACAGGATGTGGAAAGTCGTTCGTGCCGTGGCACAAGCGAGAGTGGTATTCCCCAGCACGAGCAACCTTGGTGAGGACCGGAAAGCCTGGATGGCGTTCGTCAAGACCCGCATGGCCAGGGCACGCACCGCGCATATAAGCATGGTGAGATGCGTCACGATCGCATTGGCCTCCGATGTCAAGGATGACGGAGGGGGTGTGCTCAACTTGGATCACACGCTACCAGCCTCCTACGATATGGATTGGGGGGCGGGGACCATTTGGTGTGGCCCACAAAAGTTGGCCTCGGCGACGCACAGGGCACCAAAAGAGGCTGAAGTCATCCTCATGAGCGGTGGGTGGGTCAACTTGGATGCCGTTGGACTCATTGCTGGCTGCACGGTTGGGGTCGCCAAAGCGGCCTTCGAGCATGAGCTGTGACGCCAGCAAGACGGGCCGAGTTTCACGCCTTCTTCGCCACTTCTTCAGCCTGAGGCTCTGGGTGATGTGGGGAAGGCCGCGACTTCTGACCAGTGTGGAAGACATCGGTGGGGTCGTGTGATGCAATGGAATTTAGGGGGACGAGCTAAATTTGCTTGACGTCGCCGCCCTTGATGCAGACATCGTCTTTGTGCAGGAAGTTTCACGAGGAGAGCCTGGATGGACATGCGATGACAGTGAACATTTTCATTGGGTGACGTTTCGTGACACAGCAATGTGGAGAGGAGTTGGGGTGGGCATCGCAATTGACAAGATTGACTGCATCATCTCCAAGATTGTCACTGCGAGGGGGATTTGGGTGCTTGCCAGGATCGTTGGAATAGGCAGAGTGGTGCTCGGATCCTTGCACGGCCTCACTGGGGTTACCAACGCCAGATATCAGGCTGCCGCTCTGGAATTTGCCAAAGCTTGTCCAGCTGCATGGCGCCACTATCCTGTTTTATGTGGGGTGGATGTCAACGAGACCCCAACTTGGCTTCTGGGTGATGATGAACTTGTTCCTACGGGAGTTGAGACCCTTTCCGCGGGCACGGCCAACTTCAACCTCCTGCGGAACAGTTCGCCTCTTTAGGTCTGCGACCAGTTCCTCCTCGGCATGACCAAGTGCGCACACCCACCCACTTCCCTAGAGATGAAACGCGCGCTGGGAGACAGATTGACATGCTATGGTGCCGACACCTGCTGATGAGCCACCTGAATATAGAACCGGAGCGTCGTCACTCAATCGGCACAGATCATGCGGTGATCTGGGCCGACTTATATGTGAACCACAAGAGCAAACTCAAGTGGGGGAACGACTCTCGACCGCGGTGGGTGCACTCCGAGCTCCCCTCTGTCAAGCTTGAGCAGGCGGAGGACCTCAGCAAGCTCGCCAAGGAATGTTCAGCACCGAGAAGAACCGCTGGATACAAGGATGACTGTGACGTCAAGGCCGCTTTTACAATTGCCCGGCAGGTCGGGAACGACAAGAAGCTCTGGAAACAGGCACACAAACTCCGAAGGACCAAGCGAGCTGAGTGGCGGGCTAGACGCCTTAGTGACATCCTCAACGGTGACTGGGCTCAATACAGGGCACTTCAGCGCGAATCCAACAGGAGAAGAGGCTGGTGGGGTGGCATGCTACAGGACAAGAGCTCTGCTTCTCTCACCTCGGAGGTCAAAGAACACCTTGAGGCAAAGCTGGTCAACCACGACTTGTCGGACTGGGATGATATCTTAGAGGAACACATCGAGAATGTCCACCTGGGTGACAACTTCGAGCCCTTCACGATCCGTGACACCCGAACTGTCCTGCAGGATATGAAGACTGGACCGGACGGGGTGAGTGTGTCGCTTCTTCGTGCAGTGGCCAGCCATGATCACCTCAGTTCTCAGCTAGTTGACCTGGTCAACCACATTGTTGAGGACACCAGGCTGCCAGCTTGCTGGCAAGAAAATTTCCTCGCTCTCCTTGCCAAGGTGGACAATCCGTCTCAGCCTAAGGAACTACGACCGATTTGTGTGTCGTCCGTTTTCCACAAGATGGTGACCAAGCTGGTGTGCAACCGGGCGCTACCCGTCATGAGAACTGGGTCGACCTGCTCCAGCTGCGGCAAGGGCCGCCAAGCGGCGGACCTCATTGGGGTGATTTCTCGCGTCAGGGATGTCTCGCGTGAATGGAAGACACCATTGCTCCTTTGCAAACTTGACATCTCGGGTGCCTTTGACAAACTCGATAGACTTAAAGTCGTGGAGTTCCTCAAGAACCACCTGAATGACCAGACCCTGCCGCATGAACTCCGTTATCTCCTTGCTCAACTTCGTACATATGAACTGGTTGGCAAAGTGCCGGGAGGACACAGCATCCATGTCAAGCCAAACATCGGCATCAAACAAGGAGCGCCGGAAAGCGCCGAAGTCTTTGGAATGGTGATGGATTCTATGTTGTCGCGCCTACTGGGGACGAGAGGATGGAAAGCCTTTGGAACCTGCGACACGGAGCTCGGGGTTGACTTGATCTTTTATCAGGACGATATTTTCTTGATCGACAATGACTTCGTCAAGCTCTGTAAGCGGATTAAGGTGTTAGAGCGCTACCTCGCTACGGCTGGACTCCACCTTGCGGCGGCCAAGACCAAGATTGTGGCGAGCGCCTACTACCGAGGGGTGAGAAAGGTGCAGATTGGAAGCGACATCTTTAAAGTCGCCCCCTCGGGTGAGTCGGTTCGAGTTCTTGGCCTTGCCTTCTCCCTTCAGGATGGTCCTGCTCAGCAGGCCAAAGAACTTCTTGCCAGAACGAGGAACGCTGCAGCAAAACACCGAGATCTTCTGCGGGGTCGGGCTCCTTGGCATCGGAAACACCAGATGATCGGCACCTTGGTGGCCTCGCAGTTTCAGTGGACCGCGGGCGCTGTCCATTGGTCCTCCGCCGAACTACAGCAAGCGAATGTCTTGCAGCTACATGTCCTTCGGGATGCTTTTGGTCTCCGTCGACAAGCGGGTGAATCTTGGCTTAGTTGGAATTGTCGTACGATGCGAGACTGTAGATGTTGGCTGGTTCGACATGACCTACCGCGTTGGAGCACCTCTATCCTTCGTCTGCAGCACACGCTCACCGGTCACTGGGCGAGGAGGGTTGAGCTCATTGGCCCGCTTGGTTCGCCGTGGCCGTCTCTCCCCATGCGAGCTCTACAGTGGAGATGCACAGGGTGGTGGAGAAGACAACAACTACTCAGCCCCACGATTGGATGCCGTCACCGAGGACATGTACATGTTCACAATATTGAACGTCAACTAGCCGAAGTCCATGGAGTACGCTGGCCTCTCCTCGCGCTGGACCGTGACAAGTGGTCACGAGAACGTCAAGCTTTTCTCGACAAATGGGACTTGAAGTGGACAAAAAACAGACAGCTGGCCATCACTAACTAGATTGGGATGGGATTTGCACTGGACACACGACATGTGGTGAAGCCCCAATGCTGAGTCATGTTGTGTTCCTCCTGCTCCTGTCCGGGTCGACTTGTCTGTCGTTCTCACCTTCGTGGTGGCCCTGTCTTTGTCGCCCTGGTGATCCTTGGTCTGTCTTGAGACTTTGAACTGCACATGAAGCCCTTGATCCTGATGGAAGATGACTGTCTTGCGTCTACTGTTTCCTCTTCAAGATCAATATACCAGCATCGCCGAAAACCTTCGTTCTGTTTGTTGCCCACTTGGCTCGAGGTGATTTTGCGGAAACTCAGCGCCTTTTCGCCCTCCACCTCTTTGACATGTCCGCGCTTGGGACGCGACTGTGGATTTTGGCCTCCGTCATCTACTTCGCCGGTGGAACGGGGTCGGAAGATGATGATGATTATCCAGGCCACCTTTGGGAAGCTCGGTGGCAACATGGAAACCCTCAGCCCGCCTCAGGAACCTCGGCGTGGGACCAAAGCGGGCCTGGTCTAACCTCGGCGTCTTCGGCATCCTCCAGCTCTACCCCTTTGCCCTCGTCCTCCACGTGCCCGGATGCCATACCCGTTGGGAACCCACCTTCAAACCATCGTCTCATTGTCCACTCTGGGGTGACTTCTGTGGACGCACCTGAACCTGACCAGCTTCCGGTTTCAATTCTCCGACGGGGTGCGACAACAAACGCTGAGGGTGAACTTGATGGGGATGAGGATGAGGTTCAGGATAGTCGTGTTCTACCTGAGTGGGATTGGCCGCCATCTCCTCGTGTGCCTCCTGTTCAACAGTGGGGTGAGATTGACGTGCTACGCGAACCCTACAGCCAGCCACAACCCTCATCAAGCTCACAGCCGTCGGTGCCCTCGGCTACAGTGTCGCAAGATGCCTGGTCTCCATGGCCCTCCTCGTCTGCGAGCTCACAATGGTCAACAGTGGATACACCGCCTGCCTCGTCGTGGAGCTCCTCTACCTCGCCTTCTACGGCCCCGCCGACGAGCCAGAGCTTCTACCCTACGTGGACCCCCTGGGCTCCTCCGCCGAGCTCTTCCATGGAGGTGGCCACACCTCCACGTGACTGGGTAAGCCTGGTTATTGACACTGCGAGGGAGACCAAGCTGTACCACACAACTGGGCCAGCCGGTCCCCAATACCACGGAGACGGAAGAAGGGATCACCAGCCGCTTTGGGACAAATCGCCCTGGTAGGGACCGTTGGCATCACCCAGACGGGTCTGTACGCAATCGTCGACAAGAACGCCTACAAGCAGAAGCTGCCTCCGGCCTGCCCTCCGTCCCGGAAGCTGACCCGCCGGCTCAACAAGATGATCAATGGATGGAGAATGCCACAGAGGAGACCCTCAAAGCCCAGCCCAATTCCGCCCTGGACATTGAGGCTAACACCACAGCCGGCGAATCTACGACGGCAGCAGAAGGAGAAGGAAACGTAGCGGACACTGAGTCCGCGTTGTCTTCCTCCGAAGGAGGACGCGCCGACTCGGCAATTGGTTTTTGGAAGGCTGGTGTCTGGGTCAATCGCGCGCGCGCCGAAGCTGAGCTACGAGCCCACAGAGGGGGAGGGGGTGAAGTCCGAACACGACGTAAACGTGAGAGGATGCTCGCCTATTACTCCGGTCGGTGGAAGCCGGCATGGCTTCAGAACTACATCACTGACAAGGCCCAACGAGAAGCAGTGGCAGCGACCAACTCTGATGTGAATGCAACCAGCCACCAGACGTCCCCACAGCCCGCTGTTGTTTTACAGGAACCCTCCGATGAACCCGATCCTCACCATCAACAAGAAGCTAGACACATCAGATCGGTCACAGTGGTCGTGGTCGGGCTGGGTGAACTGGTCATGGTCCGGGGGTGAGTATGAGGAAACTGATGCTACCTCGTGGTCTACCTCATCGTGGTCCTCCCCTTCTTGGTCATCGTGGTGGACTACAACAGGATGGGAAAACTGGAATGACATCTCGACCTCCAATAAGTGGGGTGAGATTGACCCTCCAGCACCTGAACCAGCCGAGGAGACCGCCCAAGAGTTGCCAACGAATGTCGTCAACACTGCCACGGGCCCGGTGGAAAATTCTACGTTTGAGGCTACAGCTGAGGTTGGCTGTTTCCCTGGTTCCTCTTCCTCCACCACCTCTACTTCTACAAGTGCACCTGGAGAGCCAGCCATTCCTGGAGTTGGGCTCTTCCCGGAGGTTCGCACGCTTGAGGAAGAGGTCACGTGGCTCATGCAGCTCACCAACAGTGAGCGAGCTACGCTACAAGAAGGAGGAAGCGAGAACAACATCAACAGGATTGAGGAGTTTCTACATCAAGTGGATGATCAACAAGTTGATGGCAGCGGGCCAGAGGCCAGGTGGGCGGTTGCACGGCTGGTGGCTCGCCTGGAAGATGGAGTGGAGGCTCTGGGAACTATGCTTAGCATCTTGCAACGTCGCCTTCAACCAAGAGGATACCTACCGCTCCAGCGCATCCCAGGTGAGGAGTTGGCACGCATTCGTTGGTTTAACTGGGTGAGACAATTCACAACCATCTTCACCCAGAACCTCGAGTACAATCTGGCAGCTCCTCTTCAACCACAGGAGACCAATCCTTCGGAGGGGGTGATGCTGGGCTTCCATGCACCTCCCCCGCACATGCCGGCTTCCTCGTCGGGACAAAGGCGCGTGGCTGAGCGCAGTCGTAGTCCGGCACACCGCTCCCCTCAGCGCAGTCTTGAGGAAGAAGATGAAAACGACTCAGAAGAAGGACCTGCTACTGACGACCCAGAGGTGCCGGTGGAGCCAGTTGACCCCTCACAACTGCCTGGGATCTGGAGAGACCCACCGCTAGAGGACTTGTCCAGCGACGTGAGCCGCTTTGGGAGGACCACTTCGCCTAGTATGCCACCGCCCGGAACTACGACCACGACGTCCACTACCTCCTCAGCCTGCTCTTTGCCGTGGCCGACCTCTGCATCCAGTTCGTGCTCTTCGACGTTGGAACATGGTGGCCCGGGGGTTGAACTGTACAGGTGAAGACAACGGCCTGGCAGCTCCACCTCTCATGATCCAGGAGCTTCCGGCAGATGGTGCACTTATCCTGGATCAAGGGGATGAACTATCTTGGATGCAACAATCCGCCTGGTTGGGGGTGACTTCTACTTCAACGACCTCAAGCACGAGCTCCTTGGGTACGCTGTGGACGGCAGACTTGGTGCGAGACGCCGTGGTGGCTGAAACATCGGTGGCGGGACAGGCAGACTTACACGATCTGTTGAGACGTCTACTGGACAGACAACGACGACTCCGCCACTGCGACAGACTTCTCGCCGAGGCCATCGAGGAAATCCTAGGTTTCCTTCACGTCCCCAGACATGAGCTTCCGTTCAACGCAGCCACCATGGACGCCAACCTATGGAGAGTTATCAGTGCTGAAGCGAACAATGGACAAGGACAATCCGAGACGGCAACAGTCATCCCCACAGGTCAACCCGCGGTCCTACTCCAACCTGGCCTCCCGAACAGCCTCCAGGCGATCTATGATGCGCTCCCTGGGTATGACGAGCCGACCTTGGCAGGCTTCCGTAGGCGGGCTTGGCGTGCACATGTGGACAGGTTGTTCAGAAGAGCCGGCAGGGTCACTCCAAGCGGACGCTGGCCGCCGGAAGGTGACCGAGACCTCTACCTGATTCAGGCTGACGGGGAAGTCCCGGTTCCCAACCACCCATCTGATTGCCTTCCACCTCCTCGGCCGTACTTGGCACGGCGCTACAATGGTGTGGGTGGACGTCGTCGTGGACAACGTCATCGCGGCGGCTACAATGTGAACCAACCAACGCGATCGACGGGGACGTTGTGGAGGACGTCGACGATGGCTACACCAGACACCTTGTCAGTGGAGGGCCCCACCTTCTCGTCTTCAGCGTCTCCGATGGTCCCACCGGAGTCGTCGTTGGTTGCTCCTGATCGTCCCCTGACTACAGTTACCGGAATACGTAGGAGAACACACCGAGATCGAAGCCGTAGTAGAGATGACGGTGGTGAAGTTTCAGCGGCTCATAGCTCCCACGACGCGACTGGACATGAACGAGGAGGAGTCAGTGATGCTGAGTGTGTTGATTAATGTCTTGAGCAACTTGCTCGACAGGGTGCACGCTCATATGAGCGAGTAGTCTGACCTTCCTGCGAGAGAAAGGGGGCTATTGCATTTAAAAAAAAACCCTAAACCCTAAGCCCTAAACCCCCAAACCCTAAACCCTAAACCTCTAAAGCCCTAAATCCCTAAGCCCTAAACCCCTCAACCTCTAAACCCTAAACCCGAAACCCCAAACCCTAAACCCGAAACTCTAAACCCCTAACTCCTCAACCCTAAACCCTAAACGATAGACCCTCAACCCTCAACCCTAAACCCTAAACGATAAACGATAAACCCTAAACCCTAAACCCTAAACCCTAAACCCTAAACCCTAAACCCCTAAACCCTAAACCCTAAACCCTAAGCGATAAACCCTAAGCCAAGCCAAGGTTGCCTACCGGTGGTGCTTCGCGCTGTCGAGGGAAAAGCCGGCCCCGACCCCAAGCGACGGTGGTTCAATGCTTTGGGGGCTTTGGGGTTTAGGGCTTTAGGGCTTTAGGGGTTTAGAGGTTTAGGGTTTAGGGTTTTACGGGCTTTGGGGCCTAGGGGTTTAGGGCTTGAGGGGTTTAGGGTTTTTAGGGGTTTAGGGTTTAGGGGTTTGGGGGTTTAGGGTTTGGGGCCTAAGGGTTTAGGGCTTCATAGGGGTTTAGGGCCTTGGGGCCTAGGGGTTTAGGGTTTGGGGCCTAGGGGTTTAGGGCTTGAGGGTTTTAGGGGTCGAGTTTTTTAGGGGCTTCGGGGCCTAAGGGTTTAGGGCTTTAGGGGTTTAGGGCTTTAGGGCTTCAGGGGTTTAGGGGTTGAGGGTTTTAAAGTTTGGGGGTTGAGGGTTTTAGGGGTTTAGGGTTTAGGGGTTTGGGGTTTTGGGGTTTAGGGTTTAGGGATTTTGGGTTTAGGGGTTTAGGGCTTTAGGGATTGAGGGTTTTAGGGGTTGAGGGTTTTAGGGCTTGAGGGGTTTGGGGTTTTGGGTTTATGGGTTTTGGGGTTTGGGGTTTTGGGTTTATGGGTTTGGTGTTTAGGGCT
>CAJNDV010035874.1:41805-59412 GCA_905221635.1 Symbiodinium sp. CCMP2456
CGCCACTGCAGCCCCCCTCCATCGACCAAGTCCATAGCGGCAGCATTGTAATTGTGGTGGCGTGCTGGTCTGACAAAGTCCTCCAAGCCGTAGGATACACAATGATTCGGCGTAGCAAAGACGCATGTCTGAAGCGCATAGCTTTTTCGCACGTACATTCGTGCTTAGGCCATTGGGCTCATAACCTAAAGAAGCTGATTCAAGCATGTATAAACTCGCATGAATGTTCTGCCCACCTGCCCCCCGCCCTGACATCCACAAGGGAGGATGCAGGGTAGGGGGACAACGCACCGGGGCAACCGGCTCTTAAGGGCTACAGCTTGGCTTCAGCACTAACACCAACTCTAACCCCTATACAACCCCAAAATCCTGTACCCTACACCCTAGCCCTCCTAAACCCTAAACCCTAAACCCTAACCCTAACTCTAACCCCTATATAACCCCCAAAGCCTAAACCCGAAACCCTAGCCCTCCTAAACCCTAAGATTTCCTATTCTACGAGTTCCAGTCGGGGTTCTTCTGAACATCCTCAACTGGGCTTTGGAGTGTTATACTTTAATACATTTTTTTTGCAGGGGGGCCTGTTCCTTAAAGGAGCCATTATGAAATAAAAGTCTATACCTTTTTTCTCCCTGGTTACTTCAAAGCCCCTAAACCCTAAACCCTAAACACGAAACCCTAAACCCTACACCCTACACCCTAAACCCTAAACCCTACACCCTAAACCGTAAACCCCTAAAGCCCTAAACCAGCCAAGCTTCAAGGCCCTGAAGCCTTGTCGGTCCTTAGGCGCTGCATCCTGGCACCCAGGCCAGAGACTGAATCGTCACCAACAGTGGGGTTTAGGGTTTAGGGTGTAGGGTTTAGGGTTTAGGGTTTAGGGCCTTATTGATAATAGTATATAGTTAGTACCAATATTAATAAGAGCAATTCATATAGTAGTAATTATTGCAATATGTGAATTCATATAGTAGTCATTATTGCAATGTTTAGAAGTACTATCATATACCCCCAGAACCCTATTCCAGTCATGAAGGGCTTTATATGAAACCCCTAAACTCTAACCCTAAACCCTAAACCCTAAACCCTAATATGAAACCACCAGTCCAGGAGCGGGATGAGTTCGCGAATTTCTTCCCTTGTAGCATCGAGCTACTTGGGGCTCAGCAGTGGCTTTCAGGGTTGATGATATAATTACCAATACTATTTTGGGGGATTCCTCATAATAATAGCAACATTAAAAGATATGAATGATAGTAGGAATATTAATATAGTACTAATATAATACTGGTATAATATGCTTCCTTAGCTGTGAAGGTGGGTTTGTATCTATAGTTACCGCTTTTGATTGACCCTACTTCTGATGAGTCCTGAAGAACACTAAGCCCGTTAGCCACATTCGAAGCAGAAGTAATTCGTTCAGCAGCGTGACCCAGACTCGGGTAAGAAGTGCATGGCAGCGTGTTTAGGGGTTCGAGGGCTTGAGGTTGAAGACGTAGGTTTGGTAGAGCTTTAGGGTTCCGGGCAGAGGGTATGGACACCAAAAGCCCAGGGTAAAACTTCTAAAGCTATAAGCTTCAAAGCCTGATGAATCCTGAAACCCCAAACCCAAGTACGTAATATAGGGGCCTGAACAATTACCTGTACTAGTTTGGGGGCTCCTTACTGGAATTATCGTATTTTGGGCCCCAAAACCTTATCCTAATTATTCAGGCCCCTATATTAACCATTGTTAGGGTTCCTTATTATGAATATACTATAAAGGACCCCCAAAACCCTATTCTAAAAAGGCCCCTACATTACCCCTGCCCCTTCTTGGGTGGGTGGTCAACGTCGGCTTTCTTGAGGTTGGGTTGCAGGGTCAGGGCCAGCGAGTCTCAGGCTTGAGGGCTAGGGCATTCAGGGTTTGAGGTTCAGGGTTCAGGGTTTAGGGTTCAGGGTTTAGGGTTTAGGGTTTAGGGTTCAAGGTTGAGGGTTCAGGGTTCAGGGTTTAGGGTCTAGGGTGTAGGGTTTAGGGTGTATAGGGTTTAGGGTTTAGGGTTGAGGGTTTAGGGTGTAGGGTTTATAGTTTATATAGGGCTCAGGGTTTAGGGTTTAGGGTTCAGCGTTTACGGTTTAGGGTTCAGAGTGGTGTAAAAGACGGGCAAAAAATGGGTTCCTGTAAAGGTTCTATAAGGGGTTCAGGGTACAGGGGCCGTAGTTGGGCAGCAAAGTTGCGAAGAATTCGGTTAATCTTGGCTTGCTGTTGGGTTCTTTGCTTCTCAGCAACCCTGGGGCTCCAAATGGCCCAATGTAGGTACTATTTACAGACTTTAAACCCCAAAGTAGGTACTATTTGATCACTTGGAGCCCTAGGGCAAGGACTCTCTCTTGCGCGCTTGCAGCAGCCGCCTTGTGCTGCAGCTTTGCGACCCTAAACCCTAAACCCTAAACCTTAATCCCTAAACCCTAAACCCTAAACCCTGAACCCTAAACCCTAAACCTTAATCCCTCAACTCTAAACCCTAAAGCCTAATGCCTAAACCCTAAACCCTAATCCCTAAACCCTAAACCCTCTGGTCAACTTCACGGGTGATATCCTGACCCTGTCATCGGCCTGTCTTCGCTCCAAGGCTTTCTCCCAAAGCTGTGCACTCAGAGCTGCGCTTGGCCGAGCGTGCAACCGACCCATAGGCCCCATAGTAGTTCCTTTTTGGGGGTTACTTTATAGGATTCTATATATGAACCCCAAAACGGAACTACTTCAGGGCCTATGGGTAGACACTTGCCGGAGTCTCTCATGCAGGAGCCGCGCTGTTGCGTCGTCGTCAAGCTGCCGACACTCGTCTCTCGTGGCAATAAGCCTGGCACTGGACAGATGGTCCTTGTCATTCTCTCGAGCAATTTGGCCCCCTGCAGGTTCGCGCAATGAACCTGCAGCATGAAGTTCCTGACGGAGCGGCGCGCGTTTCCTGAAGAACCCCTTCTTCTGCGACTTCTTCCGCCTCGGAAGGATTGTCAGGAGTGTCATACGCTGCCTCTTCAGCATCATCTGCACTATTTGTTCCCGGGCACACTGTAGCCCCTCTACCAGGGGCTCGTGCACGTCATACGGCTCCAAAACATGCACAGAAGAAGTGTCCTGAGAAGCCGGAACGCCCTCCCCCGTGCCCCCTGCAGAATTCTAGAAAAATATTACCCCGGTTAGGGTTTAAAGGGTTTAGGGTTTTAGGGTTTTAGGGTTTTTAGGGTTTAGGGGCCCTATTCTGATTTTAAAGGACCCTCTATGTTAAAAAAACTCAGCCAGCCTACATGAAACCCCGAAAAAACAACTTCGGCTGGGTCGACTCTGGTTTTTCACTAAGAGTGCTGCATTGGTGTGTAGTGTCGACTGGCTCCATTGACATGGGCTCGGTGACATTTGCATCAGAAGTCCAGCATCGTCCGCATCATGTTGCAAAGGAACTCCCTCCTGGGTTGACCCAAGTCATAAGCTTGCTCTTGTCCTCCGTGGCTGTGCTGAGGCAACAGTCCCTGACACGCCCCTCTATTATAAACTTCTCTTGAAGGAACGCCTCCACAAGATACCCTCGTAAAGCAGAGTGCCCTTATATTGTACGCTCATACCCTTATAAAGTACCCTTAGCCTTAGAATACTGTTTTTGTGCCCCTAAACCCTAAACCCTAAACCGTAAACCCTAAACCCAATCGTTTAACGGAGCATCGAGAACCCTAAACCCTGAACCTGGTCGTTGAAACGGCAGCGTCGCTTGAGGGCCGCAGTGGCTCCGGGCACTTGAAGGTGCAGGGCCCCAGAGACTCCAAAGACCCTTTTATTAGGGAATCTAGGGTTAAGGGTTTAGGGTTTAGGGGTTTAGGGTTTAGGGTTTAGGGTTTAGGGTTTAGGGTTCAGGGTTAAAAAATATGCCTTAAGTCATAAGAACAAAAAGATTCCCTACTTAAAGGATCATGGGACTTAGAAAGTAAGGTTCTAAGTCCCCTAATTGGGGTTATAAGTATAGGAACCTGAGTTATAACCCACTTACTAGGTCCCATGACTTTAAGTAGAGGAACCCAATAAAGATCCCCGAAAGGGAACCCCGACAGGATCCCCTTACAGGGCCCTTGAAAAAATCCCCGAACAGGGGCCCCTTATTAGAGAATCTCCTAAACCCTAAACCCTAAACCCCTAAACCCTAAACCTTAAACCCCTAAACCCTAAACCCAAAGCCCTAAACCTAAAACCCGTAAACCCGAAACCCTAAGCCCCAAACCCTAGACCCTTAGCCCTAAAGCCCTAAGCCCTAAACCCTGGACCCTTAGCCCTAAACCCTCAAAAACGAACCCTTGAAAAGGACACCACTGGGAGGATCATGGGACTTAGTAAGAAAAGTCATAAGCCCCTTAATTAGGGTTATAAGTAAATATAAGTGCAATTACCTTAATTATAATTCTGCTTACTAAGTCCCATGATCCTAAACCCTAAACCCTAAACCCTAAACCCTAAACCCCTTAATGGATCCCCGGACTGCCGAGCTCCGGAGCCCACCTTGCCGCGGAAGGGCCACTGGGGCTGCACGAGCTCCACAACCACCTCAAACTGCCCCGTGAAAATGAACCTCGGCTTCGGGTCGTTTTTAGGGTTTTAGGGTTTAGGGTTTAGGGTTGAGGGTTTAGGGTTTAGGGTGAAAATGAACCTCGGCTTCGGGTCGTTTTTAGGGTTTAGGGTGTGGGGTTTAGGGTTTAGGCTCTAAGGGTTTAAGGGTTTAAGGTTTAGGGCTTAGGGTGAAAATGAACCTCGGCTTCGGGCTTTCATAAGGGCTTTCTCGTAGGGTTTTCTTAGGGTTTCGGGTGAAAACGAACCTCGGCTTCGGGGTTTCTTAGGGTTTAGGGTTGAGGGCGTAGGGGTTTAGGGTGAAACTGCACCTCGGCTTCTGGCTTTCATGAGGGCTTTCTTAGGGTTTTTAGGGTTTAGGGTTGAGGGTTTAGGGTGAAAACGAGCCTCGGCTTAGGGTTTTCTGAGGGTTTAGGGTTTGGTGTTATTTAGGGTTTAGGGTTTTGAGGGTTTAGGATTTGGTGTTATTTAGGGTTTCGGGTTCAGGGTGTAGGGCTTGGTGTTATTCAGGGTTTACGGTTCAGGGTTTAGGGTTTACGGTTTCGGGTGTTTGGAACCGTTCCAGAGATCCTATTTCCTTAGGAAACTGTATTAGTTACTGAAGCACAAGAAGCCAATCGACACCCTATACAAGATATGATATTACCAAACCCCATAATCCGAACCCCACGCCCTACCTATAATCCGAACCCCACGCCCTAAATCCTGAACCCTAGGCCCTAAATCCTGAACCTTAAACCCTAAATCCTGAAGCCTATGTCCTAAATCCTCAACCTTAAGCCCAAAATCCAGAACCTTAAACCCCAAATCCTGAAGCTTATGACCTTAAGCCTAAACTCCTGAACCCTAAAACCCTAAAACCCTAAACCCTATAAACCCTAAACCCTATAAACCCTAAACCCTATAAACTCTAAGCCCTATAAACTCTATAAACCCTAAACCCTATCAACCCTCAGCCCCAAAGAAGGCCGGGACTTGAAATCCTGGACTCCACCCCCCCCTAAACCCTAAACCCTAAACTACGGCACACCCCGAAACCCTAAACCCTAAACCCTAAACCCTAAACCCTAAACCCTAAACCTTAAACCCTAAACCCTAAACTACGGCACACCCCGAAACCCGAACTTCTTATGAGGGCCCTTTTAACCTAAGGCTCCAGTTACCTATGGGGTTTAGGGGTTTAGGGGTTTAGGGGTTTAGGGTTTAGGGTTTAGGGGTTTAGGGTTTAGGGTTTAGGGTTTAGGGTTTAGGGTTGAGGGTTTAGGGTTTAGGGTTTGGGGATATGCTGATGCCGTACAAGGGTTCCTGTATAGCTACTGTTACGGACTGAGTATATAGTATATACTCTATCGAGGTGCATGCGGGCTTAGGGTTACCGAGCCCCAACCCAAGAAACTCTCAAATCAGAACGAACAATTGTATAAGGCACCTTGCGAACTCATTCAACTCCCAACCCCCTCTGATTCCCTAAACCCTAACCCTAAACCCTGAAGGGCCGTTCCAGAGGCGACCCCTGTAGCAAAGCCAAGCAAGCATTCAAGAAACCTGGCCATAAGATATAGGAATATAGGAGCTTCCGAACATAAGGGGCACTTTGTTTTGGGGTCCTTAGAAGAAGGATCCTACTAGTTACGGTATTATATATTGGAGTTTTCCTACTTCGGAAACCCCCCATTTAGAACAACATAAACCCGTGTGATTCCAGTTTAAGCGCCCGAGCCTCATGGTAGCCTGTTGGAGCCATCTCCTGAAACTCCTCGACCCCTCTGACAATCACCCTTCCGATTGCTGCCACGCAAGAACATAAGGAGCCTGAAAACCCCAAAACCCTAAACCCTGCATAGAACTATATCTATATCTATATCTATATCTATATCTATATCTATATCTATATCTATATCTATATCTATATCTATATCTATATCTATATCTATATCTATATCTATATCTATATATAGAACCTTAAATAACTTATCAACCCTAAACCCTCGAACCCCAGTCCTAGAAATCTCTAAGTCCTAAGCCCTGGAAAAGCGAGAAATCCCTGTCCCCCCTTTCTGATTGCAGTTTAGTAAACCCTAGACCCCAAGCCCTAAAACCCTAAAGCCCTAAACCCTAAACCCTAAAAGTTTTAGGGCTAAAACCCTAAAGCCCTAAAACCCTAAAGCCCTAAAACCCTAAAGCCCGAATAGGGGACGTTGGACCTTCAAAACAAGAGCGCTCAGTTTAGGCTGGTGGCTCCGTCGGTCGGAATTCTTTCCTCCCGGGGGGCTTCCGTGGGCTGTCGGGTGTCAGGCCCAAAACACAAGAAACTCCCTGGGGTTTAGGGTTTCAGGATTTAGGGGTTTAGGGGTTTAGGGATTTAGGGGTTTAGTTATTGTTTAGGAGTTTAGGGGTTTAGGGGTTAGGGGTCTATAGGGCTTAGGGGCGGAGTGATTGAGGAACACCTAGTTTCCCACCCTCTTAGGTGGACCTAAGGCTAACCTTTGGGATTGTATAGGGTTTATATACTTCCCGATTAAAGATAGCAAGGTTACTCACTCTGCATTGAGAATCAATATACCAGTGGCTTCCAACCTTGTAGGGTTTATGAACCGTAAACCCTAAACCCTCAGCCCCTCAACCCCTAGACTTAGACGATCTAGGCTTCAAGCTAAAGTTTTTCGGCTTTTGGCTTTTCAAACTGCAGAATCCAGGTCCTTATAAGGTTCAGGAACCAGTCCTCATCGTATTCAAGCGTGGCTGAAGTAATCAGAAGGTCAAGGCGTCGTTTGGCGTTTAGGATCCTAAATACGGCTCATGATATAAATCCTGCATTACCTTAAGGACCCTAAACTATGGGAAATACGGTATATTCCTTATTGTGGGTAATGCAGGGTTTATATCATCCACCGCAGGAATGTAGCAGTTCAGCGGTTCAGGACTGTTGTTTGCTTTCGGGCACTGGTGATGGTGGGGCGGCATACGATGGCAAATCTGGATGTAATGGAAAGCGGGGGCACTTCCACGGTAAGGCCCAAGAGGGCCCAGTATTCTCTGTATTCAGCAACGCCATTCACAACATCAGTCCATCTCGTTGAGGCTGCTTTCGGAGCGCTCGGGCTTGTCAAACCTTCTTCGGGCCTGTTTGCGCTTCTTCTCTTCTTTTTGGAGCTCTCTGCCTTGTCGCTGCTATTTGTCATCGCGCAGAGGAGCCGGGAGACAATCGCACCCCGCCATGATCATCCCTGGTCGCCCCTGCTCCAAGCTATCGCGGAAGCGATCGGCGAAGACGAGCTGCCCGAGATTAAGGTTGTGAGCTCAAGGGGTTCAAGCTTAGAGTACGAAAGCCGACAAAAACAGGCGTGACACCACAAGCCCGGGACTGATTCTCTGTCAGCGAGGCACACCACCCCTTGTCCACGACAACCTGCCGCACTTGTCTTTGCGTTTTCATGAACCGCAACGCCACATGACAGCACTCCGGCTGTTCTGTGAGAGGCTCGTCTGTGAAATTCATGCTTAAGGCATGGTACTTTGGTTGTCCTGCATGCTGCCGTTGGCTCCATGTTTGTAGGAGCGCCCATGCAAATGGTCGGCGGCGCTCTCGGCAGTTTAGGGTTTAGCCCTGAACCCCAGGGTTTAGAATTGCGTGTGTAAATGCCTGCGAACGGCAGGATTCGTAGGTTTAGGGCTTAGGCTAACTTATCAGATTCTTTCAGGATCCTACCGGACACCCCAAAATCCCTCAAACCCAAGCCAAAAGGATAAACTCTCCGGGTAAGGAGTACTCCGTCTTGAAACAAGATTCCTTGACTAAGGGGCTCCAAGGGGTATTGGGCTCGCTGGTAGGGACACATTTACAGAATACTTGTTCAGTACCCTAGGGCAACTAAAGTTCAACTTTTGAGATAATCTAGGGGTCATACAACCCAAAAGTACCTACCCTACCACAAAGTTGGAGGAAGTTGGTGGCGGGATGTTCTCTAAATTTTAGATAGAGATCCCCCCAAATAATGCGGCACCCTTATCAAAAGGACCCTAAAAAGGACCCTTGTTTAGAGAACTACCCCATATGGGTGTTGGTTATTTGCACCCGTTTGTCTATCAACCCTAAACCCTAAACCCTAAACCCTAAACCCTGGACCCTAAACCCTAAACCCTAAACCCTATAAACCCTAAACCCTAAACCCTAAACCCTAAATCCGTCTGTCTATCCGGCCTGAAGCTGTCGGCAGCATCCGGCTCTATTTGCGGCATCTCGGTGTCCATCGTCTGTCAGGATTTGGTATGTTCCGCTTCAGGGCTTCAGGCCGCTGGAGCTTAGGACACCGCACCTCCTGATTCATAAACCACACTCCCGGACATTCCTTATACTTAAAGGATCATGAGACTTAGCAAGTAGGGTTATACTTAAGGTACGTGTACTTATATATATATATATACACATACATACAGTTACATACATATACTTATGACCCCAATTAAAGGACTTATAACGTATGCATAACCTTACTTACTTCGTCCCATGATCCTCCAAGACAACGGCTTATAATAGGTTCTCGCATAAAGAAAGTATGGTGATATGTTATACCTACATAGGAGGTTACATCCTGACAACAAAGACGCCTCCCAGAAAGCGACCCCTGCATTTAGGACAACCCAATGTGCCCTGAGGCTCTATAAACATGTATAGTATCATGATAACCCACACTCGCGAAAACAGCGCTTCACACGCAATTTGCTCGAAGGCCTGCGCGCAAGCACGCGTTGCACCCTCGCTCGGTTCATTTGGATGAGCTGGCTCCTTAGTTTCCCAAGCATGCCCGCCACTGGGCCAGCCCAGCCCATCAACGCGTTGGCCGAACATGAACCGCCTGTACGCAGCCACGAGTGCACAGATGGTAAAAGTCTTTTAATCCACCTATGGAGGGGCATCACGGATCCATCATCAAGGATGCAAGCAAAGCCGCTCCTTCCCGCGTAAACATGGGTAGAGGTAGAATCTGCCAGCAGCCTTTCTCTGTTTTCATTCGGGAGCATGAAAGCATCTGGAAGGAGATGCCATGCCCAGCTTCAGATTGCTCAGCAGAGGGCAGTATGCCAGCTTTCTCTTGAGGCGATTGCGGTGTGGTCCATTGACTGTGCTACCGACGCCGAGCTCAGCAGATTCCACATGGTGTCTTACCTTAGTCTACGAATTTTCCCTGAGAGCTTTGTGAGATTGTATAGGGTTCACTATCGTGTTCTATAAGGTTTCTGCTTTAGCTTAACGGCGTTAGATTGGGCTTGGTAGGGTTTGCTGTTGGGTTGCATAGGGTACATGTACCTAGAGGACCCAAGAACTATTTTCTATATACATTCGGCCCTAGGGTAACTATATGGTAAGGCCAAAGTGTAAACTATCCAGGTACTAGCGATTCCGATAGCCTTTTAGAATTTAGGGTTACACGATATGAACCATAGAAGGACTATTGTTTTGATTTCTTGATGAAAAGAGATTCTGGCATCACGCGCGGGAAAAGCCCGCGGGGAAACCCGGCGACTCCGAAACAAAGCATACTTAAAGGATCATGGGACTTAGTAAGTAAGGTTATAAGTCCCCTAATTGGGGTTGTAGGTCTAGCTACCTCAATTATAACCCCACTTACTAAGTCCCATGACCCTTTAAGTACCCAAAACCCTAAACCCTAAACCCCACGAGCCTTATAACTACCCATGCACCTCCAAGTAATGAGGGTCCAAGCTTTGGGCTCGGTGGGCTTGGGACTTGGGGCTTTAGGGCTTAGGGTTTAGGGTACCTAGGCTTGAGGGTTTGAAAGAAATTTGGGGCTTTAGGGTTTAGGGTATATAGGCTTGAGGGTTTGAAAGAGATTTGGGGCTTTAGGGTTTAGGGTATCTAGGCTTGAGGGTTTGAAAGAAACGTGGGGCTTTAAGGCTAAGGGTATCTAGGCTTTAGGGTTCGAAAGAAACGTGAAGCTTTAGGGTTTAAGGCATCTAGGCTTTAGGGTATATAGGCTTTAGGGTTTGAAAGAAACTTGAGGCTTTAGGGTTTAGGGTATATAGGCTTTAGGGTATATAGGCTTTAGGGTTTGAAAGAAACGTCGAGCTTTAGGGTTTAGGGTATATAGGCTCTAGGGTTTGAAAGAAACTTGGGGCTTTAGGGTTTAGGGTATATAGGCTTCAGGGCTTGAAAGACTTCATGCATTTCAGGCGTGGTGGATCAGATAGGTTAGCAAGTATGCTCTCTGCAAGGCAGGATTCCCTAAACCCTACACCCTAGACCCCTAAACCCAAAACGCTAGACCCTAAACCCTAAAGGAGCCTTAATGGTTCGGATCGGGTTTTGAGTCATATTATAACATACAGGAACCCTGAGGAATGGTACTGTAATCATCCAGCGACCTAAGATATTCGGTAAAAATCCAAAGCCGACCGCCTCAACCCTAAACCCTAAACCCCATACCCTAAACCATAAACCCAATGCTCTAAACCCTAAACCCTATACCCTAAACCCTAAACCTCAAACGACCGCCTCTGTATCCTCGGGGTCGTCCAGAAGCCCGGGTTTCTCGGGACAAGTCGACTTGTCCTGAAGCGACGACAGGGTCTTAGGGTTCCTGTCGGTGGCAAGTAGGGTTTAGGGATTAGGGCTTAAGGTTTAGAAATTAGGGTAGGGCGTAGGGGCGTTAGGATTAGGGGAATTTGTGGGGATATAGACCCTTTAAGAGAGGCACAAGTAGGGATAAGCAGGGTCCCCTTTCAGGGGTCCCCTAATGCTACCTAGGATTTGGGAGACGTGTCCAGGTTCCTTCAAGGGTTCTTCGGCCGATTGCCAGCTATAGTTACCACCGAAAATCTCGAACAAAGCTATGAACCTCCATGAACTCGTGTACACACGGCGGCCTCTGAATATAAATGCAGCAAAGAACAAACAGCAAAACCTTGTAGATCCCTTGTCGAACCTTTTGAGCTTTATTTCTACGAAGAATCTAAACGATTTAACCATACTGATCAGTACGTTTGACGCCAATTAAGGTACTTATACCCTTACTTACTAACCAAGTCCCATGATCCTCCAAGTAAGCTTGACGGTTTTTGTGAATCTTAAAACCCTAAAACCTTAACCCTAAACCCTTAACCACAGACCCTAAACTCTAAACCCTAAACCCTATGGACCCTAAACCCTTATGGCTTTGAACTATTATGCACATCGACCCCAAGCGACCATCCTCAACACCTGAGAGAACTGGGAGCTTCCGAAATTCGGGTGCCTTAATTTGGGGATCCTTACAAAAAGAATCCCATTATTTATGGTCCTATATTAGGATTTAGGGTTTAGGTTTGGGGTATAATAAGGATCCTTCTATTTAGGGTTTAGGGTTTATATAGAGTCTATATTAGGATCCCTTATTTTCGGAAAACCCCCTTAATTATAGAACTCGTATAAAGGCCTGCTAAAACCCGGCCTCAACCTCCCCAGGCTTCATCGGCTGTGGCTCAGATGGCTCTGCAGGCAAAGCTCGCGCGTCCTCTTCCGAACTCCAAAGAGGTCGTTATTGATGTAAGGGGGGTTGAGGATTTTGGGGTCTTGGGTTTAGGGTTGGGTTGTGAAGGTATAAAATCTTCATTTTTTGCGAGGATTTTGGGTATGTTTTGATGTTGCTCTAAATGCTTAGCTTTGCGAGGGATTTTTCGGATTTAAACGTTTTAGAAGGGTTTGTAATACATGCTTGTAAAGCGATTTGTAAAGGCTGTACATGGGCTAGAAAAGCATGTAACAAAACTTGTTTTAATACTGCTTGTAAAACAAGTTGCCCATAATCGTAGACAAGGATTCATACGGCTCTATCAGGTTGTATAGTGGTTACATTACGGACCTTATGATAGAAGATGAACAGACTTGTCAAGGCTTTGACTTAGGATAAACCCTAAACCCCTAAACCTCTAAACCCTAAATTACCCCTAGACTCTATACCCCCTAAACCCCTAAACCCCTTAACCTTAAACCCCTAAACCCCAAAACCCGAAACCCTTAAACCCCTTTAAAGGGGATCTCCATATGGTAAAGGTTTGAGGTTTAGGGTTTAAGGTGTAGCTGCGACAGTTACGAACTATTGCAGGACGAAGCGCACCCGTCAATCTGGGGATCGATTAGGTCACCCCACTAACTTGCCACGTTCTTTCAGAGAACCACCGCTCGTCCGGGGAGGGTGCTGGCCACAGCTTTGGCTTTTACCCCCTCAGCTCCGAGGGCATACTGACAAGTGACCTGCTTGCAGGGGGATGGCTGGAACCTACCATTCCCTTTTTCACAGGAAAATGGTGGTGAATGAGTGAGTTCCCGGAGTGCATGGGTCACGGAGTGCACCCAGTATCTGCAGAGGGATCTGTGGAGAAGCGTGCCTGCTTCTTCAGCACGTGGCTGCGCATTGCCCGACGCAGAGGTGATGTTGCTTGGCTTGGCCTAGTACCTTGAAGGGGGACCGTCTGGGGAAGAGTCTTTTCACACGGGTTTCCGCGAGGATGGCACGCTGTCTTGCCATCATGCCGGCTTTCCGGTGGCGGGCCTGCGGAGGTGAGGCTTTGTGCGAAATTGCTTGCATACCCTCTTGCTAAAACGGGCCTTTTGCCGACCTCGGAGAGTTGTTTCTGGGGTTGGGGCGTTCGCCAGCGTGAACTCCAAGCGGGGGAAGCAATGACACCTGCGGAGCTTCCTGAGAAACCGGGAGGGATCCGCGCCTGAGGCATGGCTTCTGCGCGTACCACCTCGTGCAGCTTGCCGCACACTCACTCACTCACTCACTCACTCACTCACTCACTCACTCACTCATATTTTCAGAGAACCAAGTATACAACCAACAAGCCCATTAACCCTAAACCCTAAACCCTCCGATAGCTTTTGTGTTTGGTTTGAACCTCTTATTGTGTTGAACCAGATCTTGAATTCGATTGTTTGGCTGAAAAGCAACGTGGCCTCTCAAAGTAAGGCATCTGCAGTAGGGTTTAGGGTTTAGGGTGCTGCCTGAATATCGTACCACACATGCTGAGAGCCATTGTTCTTGAAGCCTGGTTTGTGCTGCAGAACCCTGAAACCCTAAACCCAAAGACGTGACAACCCTCAGTCGTAAACCCTCAGCCACATCCGGTCCAAACCCAGGCCCCGCAGTCGAGCGCTCTCAGAGCTAAGACCCCTAAACCCTAAACCCCAAGAGCCGTAAGAGCCCTAAACCCTAAACCCCAAGAGCCCAAGAACCGTGAAGCTTTTCAGCCCGATCCGGTCCAGAACTCTAGGTCTAGGGTTTCGGGTTTAGGGTGAAGCACAACTACCTACCTGGACCCTAAATAACCTACATTTTGTGGGTTTCCTTATGATTACTGACTTCTTTTGAATAACAAACGCAGGTGGACTTAGCCCTAAAGAGTTGAAGGTTGAGGTATGCACCGTGTCAAATACTGTCTTTCGGACTTGCATGTAAGGCTCCATGTAGACCGACTATATCCAGATGATTTATGAGCTCCTGCGGAGTACAGCATTAGTATCATTACTGACGCCCCCAGAAGCTGGGGTTCGATTGAGCGTTTAGGGTTTAGGGTTTAGGGTGGCCAGAATGCTATGGACTTTAGCTAAGAGACGTTAAGAGGCTTAAGTGTTTCGGGTCAAGTGTTTAGGGTTTAGGGCTTATGGTTTAGGGCAAGCCTTAGGGGGGTCGTCCGATCCCTTGATCTTAAAAAGTCTTAGTCTCTGGCCGAGCTTTCGATGGGGCCCTCAATCGCCAGCCCAAGCCAAAATTTAACAAGCCCCGAAAGCTTAAACACCAAACTCTGACTTCAGGGGATACTAGATGCCTGCCTTTCTAAGGACATATTTAAATTTTAAGTAAGAACTTCCTAAAATGGAGCCCCAAAACAAAAAAGGGTTTTCTAGGGTTTTGGGGGGTGGTAGATCCTCGGAGGACGACGTGGTCGAGCTGGAGGCGAGGCAACCTGTGACAAGGACTGCTGGTCTGTCCTAAGGCTCCTAAGAGGGTTCCCTTAGGGTTTAAAGCTCAGGGTTTTGGGCTTTAGGAGCTAGGGTCTACCTGAAGGCTCCTAAGAGGGTCTGGGTGGGGCTTTCTGGGGGGAGGGTTTCTGCTTTGAGGGCTAGGGTTTGGGATCTCACTACAAGGGTCCAGGAGCCTTAGGGTGGGCTATTGACATTTGATTCTGCTCCTCTTACACGATAAGCATAAAGTAAATCTTTGCCGAACCCTATACACTAAAAACCGACACTACAGTCCAAAAAATAACAAACTTGAAACCTACCCTAAGAGTCGAAAATCTGAGACTATATACAATCACGATCTGCCTACAGTGGGCCTACAGTTTCAGATCACCCGGTGGCGTTGTAGCGCGTTGAGATGTATTGGCACATATTATATGACTACAGTCACCAAAACCAGATGAAGGGATGAGCAATTAGTGACACAATTCCGTGGGGTTCCTGATTAGAGATTATAGTACATGTACTATACAACCCCCAAAACATAAGCCAAGGCCTAATTCCTCTAAACCTTAATCCCCAGATACCCTAATTCCCTGTGATATTCCAACCGTTGACAGCAATACTTTCCAATTCGTTCAAGCCCCTTATAGCCCTAAATGCCTTACCCTTAGCATCAGAATAGCCCAAAAGCCTTCTATAATAGGGTCTTTGGGCCCAAAAGCCTTAAGATATGAGTCCTTTGAGGGTAGGGGTTACAGAACCCCAGAAGTTGCATTAAGGCGGCCTGCGCCATGGGAGCAAGCTAAAATAGAAGACAGAAAGTTGGAACTTCATTATCCTGGTACCCTTAAGGTAAAGTCAAAGAGATCCTAGCACTAGTTTTAGGTCTGAGGGTTTAGGCTTTAAGGTGTAGGGTTTCAGGTTTAAGGGTTTGGGGTTTAGCGGTGTGCAGTTCGGGGCTTAACATGGCTGCCAAAACCTTAAACCCTAAACCCTAACCTAAACCCTAAACACCTAAACCCTAAATTACTAGACCCTAAACCCTAAACCTAAACCCTAGACCCTAAACCCTAAACCCTAAACCCTAAACCCTGAACCCTAAACCCTAAATTCTAAACCCTAAACCCTGAACCCTAAACCCTGAAGGCTGGAGTGAACCCCAGGCCCTCGGCAGCGCACCGAAAAGACGGGACATCAGTGGCTGCCCAGGCTTCGTCGCCTCTGGCTCGGGTTTAGGGTTTAGGGTTTAGGGTTTAGGGTTTAGGGTTTAGAACAGGGCTTTGGACCCTAAGCCCTAAACCCCTAGACCCTAAACCTATTTGAGACATCCAGTGACTGTAAGAGAAGGGCCAAAGCTAAGCAACTTAAAGATTCTAGCATACACATGAACAGTTTTCTAAATTAGGGTTCCTTTGTAGGGTCCTCTTTACAGGTGCCGTACAATTGTGGGTACCTAAACAGGGACCCAACCCTAAACCCTAAATGCTTCTTGTACTTGGAGGATCATGGGACTTAGTAAGTAAGGTTATAAGTCCCTTAATTGGGGTTTATACGTAGCTATAAGTATAGTTACCTCAATTAGAACCCTACTTACTACGTCCCATGATCCTTTTAAGTAGGCATACTCCAGCACCCTTCAGCTTCAACCCTACGCCCTAAGCCCTAAGCCGAAAGCTGAAAACTCCCAAAGGGTCCATGGACTCATGAGTATATACATTGGCCTTAAGGGGGCGTAGGGTTTAGGGTTTAGGGTTCCTATTTACGTACTTTGGGGTCTAAGTATATGATATATGGGTTCATAGACCCCTAGGGACTCGAAACCATCCATCCTACACCCTGGACCCTCAAACTCCTGAAGTTCCACATCCATATTGCAAACGGACGGGTTTAGGGCTCTAGCTGTTTAGGGTTTAGGGGTTTAGGGGTTTAGAGTTTAGGGCATATTGCAAAGGGACGGTGGGGAAAAGCCGCAAAGACTCGACGAGGCTCAAGCACTCAACCTCCTCCAAAACTCGTTTACAGAACCCCCATACGGCCCTGGGAGACCCTTCTAGAAACCCGTGCAGAACTCTAGACCCTAAGCCCCTTAATGTAGGGGCCTTAATAATTGGAGTAGGTTTAGGGGGTTCCTTAATTTTATAGTATAATGGGCCCTAAACACTATTCTAATTTCTAAGGCCCCTGTAGTACCCGAAGAGCTTTTCCGGAGGATCTTGGAAAGTAGCTCCCTTCAGGTGGTTCCTACGGTATAAGAACCCTTTAGGGCGTAGGGTTAGGGCTTCGGGTTTAGGGCTGAGGGTTCAGGGCCTCAGATGGCTACTATCAAGAACGCTGTAGTGGTATAGAATCCCAAAGTATGGGTTTTACGTTGTAGATCCTACCGGGGGTCTGGCTAAAGAACCCTTATAGAACCCCTTACAGAACACGTAAAAAAACCGCCAAGGACCCTTCTAGAATCCTTGAAAACACTTATAGAACCCTGCAGAACCCTTCTAGAACGCTTTAACGAACCCGATATAGAAATTTTGACGTAACCCGTACAGAACTCCTAAGAGCTCTTTTTGGGCGCTTTACAAAAACCCCTATAAAATGTGTAACGAGACCCCTACAAAACTCCAAAATTAAAGAGCCCCTTATATAGAACTCTTAGAAGGGCGCCTGTAAACCCTAACTCTGGACCCCTAAACCCAGAACCCCTAAACCCTAAACCCCTAAACCACTAAACCCTGAATCCTAAACCCCTTAAGGTGCATTCCTTAATTGAAAGGTTCTGGAGTCTCTGGAAAACCCGAAACCCTAAACCCTGGAAGATCAGACCGGGCCTTCAGGGTGGCGAGGACCTTACCCTTGGATTTCAAGCGAACCTCTCGAAGCAAACGGGTGTTTTTTGTTTTTTATGTTTTCCGGTTTAGGGCTTGGGGTTTAGGCTTTAAGGTTGGGGTTTGGGGTTTGGGGCTGAGGGTTTGGGATTTGGGGCTTAGGGTTTAGGGTTTAGTCTTCTTGCGCAGTGACTGGTAATCCATGGAAAGATGGCGCCACCTCACATCAG
>CAJNDV010035874.1:88507-106546 GCA_905221635.1 Symbiodinium sp. CCMP2456
AGGGGTTTAGGGGTTTAGAGGGTGTTCTTGATTGCGTGATTACCTTATTCAACTTAGGGGGCATGTTCTAGTGTACCTTAAACGAAAAAAAGGCACAAAACGTTGGGGCTGAGTAGTCAAGGCTGGAGTTTTTTGGATATTGGGGCCTAAAAAAGTAAATATACTATCTAGGGGGCCCCTTATCATAATTATTATGCGATAAGGACCCCAAAATCCTATTCAAGGTCCCATTCTAATTATTAAGGCTCCTACATATCAGGGCACTGCAGTTTCGCAACGCTTTGTCTTGTTTGGGCTAGAGGGTTTGAGGCTTGCTTGCTGATTCTTTATAGAGGTACCTTAGCACAACTACCGCTCTCTGAGATTACCCCTTGTGGTCACTATGATTCGATGGGATCCTTGCCTAATGCGTGATCCTGTATGTGGGGTTTAGAGCCATTACTTGGAGCATCATGGGTAGTATAAGCCCCGTAATATCGGTCTGCAACTACAGTTACCCTACTTATAACCCCACTTTTAACTACCATTTTCTACACATGAACCACCAAAAGTAGGTAAAATACTGGCCCAACACCAATCAAGGGTATTATACGTACTTGCGATGAACCCCCTTGTAAACCTTAAATCCTAAATGCCTGTAGGAGCCCTTAAAAGGCACCCTCTAAGTCACCAAAAGCAAAGCCTCTGAGGTGGAGCCGGACTCCATCAAGCCGCTGCAGCCGGGTAAGAGCTGTCTGCTCCAGGCGCCGCCGTTGAGGGTCTAGGGCCTAGGGTTGAAGAATTTGGGTTTGGGGTTTAGGGTTTAGGGTTTAGGGTTTAGGGGTTGAGGGTGCTTCATGAATCTCGTCCTCTTGCTTTGTAACGCCTTAGGGTTTCGGGCTTACGGTTTCGCATTTAGGGGTGTTTCTTTTCTTGTTTGGTTCAGTTAGGGTGTTTTGTGTAAGTGTTCTACAAGTCTGTACAGCCAAGGTTAAATCAGGATTCTATATATGTGTCGCATGAGGAGTCGAAGCGGTTTGTTGTAGGGCTTCGTACAAGAGCGCTACCAGATGGTGAGAATAGGGTTCCTTATGGGTTTAAGCTTGAGCTTTTGCTTTCGAGATGTTAGATTTGTGCTTCTCCTGGGGTGTTTATGAAGCTTGTGAAAGGGCTCTATGTGGGTGCTTAGAGGGCATTCTTTGTAAAAGTTTGTTGGGACTTTTTGCTGTCCATGGGAATTTGATGATGCAGCTTATGTTCTCGTTTCTCACTTCAAAGCCCTGAAACCCAACAAACCCCAAGGCCCAAATCGTAAAACCCTGCTAGCGGCGGAATCGTTCACTGCATCTCGCAATTCGAAGCAGCGCTAGGTCATAGCCTACATACGAAGTTTCATGACCTTCCAAGAAATCTCGAAGCCGGGAGCATTTTAGCAAGCTCAGTTTTTGGGACTAGGGTTTAGGGTTTAGGGAAAAGTCTCAGGCCCAGAATTTTCAATTCGAAGCTCTCTAAACCCCAAACCTTGCAACCCAAACTCACACCCTACCCATTGAAGAACCCTAAACCCTAAACCCTAAACCCTTACAGGTATCCCACTGATACCTGGCGCCATGTGGGGGTTTCCGAAAATAGGGGACCCTAATATAGCACCCTAAATAATAGGATCCGTATTATAAGGACCCCAAAATAAGGTACCCCGTATTTTCGGAAGCCCCCATGTTGCGGGTTTCTGGCTTACGGTTGAAGGTCTCGGATCCGGCGCTTGGCGTACCAGGGCTGTGGCTCCGCCACGGAGGTTGAAGGAATCCGCAAAAAGCTTCCCTATGACTGACGAAATCCTACATGATGCGCAGTAGCAGACTTCTTTGGAGCATGCAGAAACTTTCGTGTAGCTCATGGTTTCTTAAGGGAATGAAAGCCATCAATGTTACAAGCCCGTAGACGCATATAGAGCCCCAGTCACCGATATTGGACTCCTGGAGCTTTCTATGCCCGGAAGGAGCCTAGAGCTTGGAATGCTAAAGTCCTCGCGAGGTCTCCGCTACACGTGGGCGTGACGAACCTGAAGGCGGGATGGGGTTGAAAGCTTGACAGGATGTTGCGCTGGGTTGAGTTGGGCTCCCTTGTAAGGCCGAAATTTGGAGCATCATCCTAAACACTCCTTACTTATCTTGAGGCCTTCGAAGTGAAGCTTCTGGAATTCTAGCACTGTTCGTGCTCAATTAATCCTAGGTCTTGGGCTAGAGGACTTTGGGTGTAGGGTTTACATGCAACATAGGGACTAAACTTCTCAGACTGAAGCCGAAGATGCATGTTCATCGCCGTGAGGGAGCGGAACAACCCTTTCAAATATCCCTAAACCCTAAACCCTAAACCATCGAAGTTGCTGCTTCCGAGGGCTGAGGCTGAGGGCTGAGGCTTTGGGGTTTTGCACGCCGCAACGGCATGTTGTGTCGTGGTCTTCTCACCAGGTAATGTACGAGCCTTAATAATTAGAAGAGGGTTTTGCGGGTTCCTTACTAGTTCTAGTATAATGTACCCCAAAACCCTATTCGAATTATTCAGGGCCCTATGTTAAGTTGTCCGACCTTGAAATCTGACTCAACGTGCGCACGTTTCTGCCGCAGAGTCCGAAGCAAGACCTTCAATCCTTACGGCAAAGGTAGCAAAAACCAAGTCGCGCCGCACATCACTCCGTTGACTTTGTAACTTTACGTGGCAAGGTGCGTCGGAAAGCCTGATCATAATTCGTTTGGTACAGAGTTTTTTCGCCTCAAACTAGAATCGGAATGTTTTTCAGCGAGCTCGTAGTGACGTCTTCCACTTGTAATGACTGGCTGCCAAACGAAACAGAAGCAACCTCCGGTACCTATGAAGAACATAGACCGTGAGTCCCAGACCAGTCCCCAAATTGCGGACTATCAACCTCTAGCCCCTTAAACCCCAAACCCTACACACCTGAACCTAGAGCCTAAAAAGCGCTTCTACTTCTAAGTTATAGTTCATCCTGTGGCCGCCCTGGAGCCCTACGATCTGAGGAACGATGGAGCTTGAGTGGAATCTGCCGGTGAGGTGCGGTCGGTTCTCAGGGCTTGGATGCTGTGGGGTTTCGGGTGCTGCCGCTGCTGCAGTGGTTGCTGCCGTCATGACGACGGAGCGACGGTGACGAGTATTGACGGTATATGCAAGCTTTTCTTATGCCCAGAAGTTCGTCATCAGCTTAGTCAGCACCGATAGCCCTAATGCCACAAACAGCGAAAACGCGACAACCTAAACTGCTGAAGCCCACTCAAGACCTTATCAGAGCCGTTTCAAAATCCCGGCAAAGCCGTACAGCCACCAAGGCCACAGATCCAAAAAACCCAGGCTATCAACACCTTCGATGCCGCATCGAGCCAGTCAGCACCATCCGAAAACGATTCAAACCGCCGTAACTAAGCCTCCAACATCTGTGTTTCGAATCCGTAGGAACATGCATCAAGCGGAGGGGTGTTGAAGTTTCTGGTGCTTCCCAGGGTACAAAACGGAGATGTTTCCTTTGAGAAGATTTGATTTGGTGCTGTTTCAGTTCTGAGGCACCTGCGCCCCACTTACCTGAATCAGAGGGCCCTCTAATCAACGGGGGATGAAGGTAGATGGGGCAATCCTGGAATCAGAGTCCACCTACCTTCATCCCACCATTTTGAGGCCTCCAGTCTCACGGGAACTGGGCGAGTCCAGGTGAAGTCGAAATCCTAAAGCCCTTCCCATGCCAGGGGCGGGCCGAACTACAAAGTCCAGCTCGTGGCAGACTTCGTCTTGCCGGATTTGGTTCTCTCGACCGAGCTTGGCCCTCGCTTGACGGCTGTTTACCCAAAGGCTCCATGTACCTTTATAGTAGATACTTAGGCCTTAAAGTGGTCCCTATATAGGTACTTTAAGGCTATATGGGTACCTTGGAGCCTTAGGGTTAGTCAGCTGGTCGATGAGCGTGGCAGGGTGTCATGATTCTGTGGTTTCCAAGGTGGGTTTCAGGGTCCCTAAACACTAAACCCTAAACGGTTCTGTAAGGGGCCAAGCAGAGAAGGTTTTGGGGCATCTCAGGTCCGGGAAGCTCTTTGCAAATTAGAACTCGCCTTGCTGTCGTTCAGGGTGCAGGACTTCGACATAGACCCGCCATCAGCTTACAATTTCCATTTATTTCGGTATCCTGGCCGAGAACTTTGTTGTGATGCTGAACAAAGGGTTGGGTGCACTGGGCACACTGGGTCTTGAAGCGTAAACCCTAGACTCGAAACCCTAAAGCTTGTTGATCGGCGCCCGGTGCCTGCCTGCTGCTGGTAGGGAGTCCCCATTTTGTTTGTAAAGTTGCCCCTCTTTCCCCGACGGTCCCCGAGAGTACAGAAGGAGCCGTCAGGTTGGTCTGCGACCTGCATATCTGAAGATCCGTTGCCTACAAAGCCTACGAGACCCTTCGGAAGCCCCTTCTTCCACTATATACGCTCCTCTAATTTCAGCACCGTTGAAAGTCATGTTGAAAGCATGTACGGCCCGTTTGAGACCATGCAAAGACGGTTTTAACACCATACCGAGCCAATCTGACAGCCTGTGCATCCATTTTAGCATCATGGAAAGTCGTTCTCACATCATGAATCATGCGTTCGCCTATTTACCCATTATAGACCCTGCTGGCGTGGAGTTTGGAGCGACACCTCCCAGGTTCATCGATTTCGGCCGCATCATCGTCGGTGAGGGACTCGGCATGGTTGAGCCGGCGGGTTGTTCGAAATTACTTAAAGGATCATGGGACTTAACTAACTATACTTATAAATGCTTCTACCCCCAAGTTAGGGGACTTAGAACCTTACTAAGTCCCGTGATCCTCCAAGTAAGGTAAGTCCCAGACCCGGCCCGAAAGTCTACGAGAGACCTCCAAAGAGAAAGCTTCAGGCTGGTATTTTAGGGGCCGTGCCTCATGCCGATGGGTTTAACGTACAGCCGCCTAAATAATTGCCTATACTCTTTTGGAGGTTCCTTTCATATATGTGTATATATATATATGTATGTATGTATATGTAAGAAAGACCTTTATGTACTATTTGGCGATTGGCTTTCTGTATAGTGTGATGACTCCAGCCCAGCCTCCAGCCCTCGGCCCATTTAATTTTTAAAGATTTCAAAGAATTCAGTGCCCAGCCCCGCCAATTAATTTTTTAAAAACCTTTAAAAAATAATTCGGCCTATTTAATCCCTGCGTCTCCAAAGTATGTTTCCGCAACGACTCATGCCCGCACCTCTGTTCCCGGAAGGTGCGTTCCATTAGTTGGGGCTCTTTGGAGACAGGAAGAGTCGGAAGCGAAATCATGCACCGAGCACTCCGAAGTTAGAAAGCACAGCACGGGTTCGTTTTCTCATCTTCGGTGGCTCTCGGTACGCAAGCGGCGTTTTGCCCCGTCGTTGAACCTCATTCATCGGATCAAGTTTGTGAACTCAAAAGATCGATTGATTGGCAACATCGGATCAACAATAAGGTCCAAGAAGCTTCGAGATTCGCACTCGCATTGACCGCATCCTAGGATGGGCCAGAAACAGACTGAAAGGATCATAGGACATGAACCAGCGATTGTCCGGTAAATCCGCTAGCAATAGGATCCATGCATTACGAAGAAAGACCCGGTATGCACACTGATCACTGAGCGAAGCGACCGCAGTCGAGACATTGATATGAGCCAGTGCGTCCGCCGTCGAGGGAAAGCTCCGAGGGCCACTTCTCGGATTAGCAAGGCCAGGTCCAAGTGTTCAAAAATGTACACAATAGGACAAACAATACAAATCGCCACGATTCTTTTCAGCCACATCATACCATCCTCATCAGTAAAGGTGTGCACGAAGCGCGGGTTTTGCCCTGAGTGCCAGTTGGAATGGACAGAAACTCGGATTTTTTTAGTCCACATCGACCCGAAATGTGGCATGCCAGCTGAGAAGTCGCAGACATATGCAGCCACGTTGCGATAACGCAATGTGTCATACAAGATATGGCTCAGTACCTGAGTAGCAGAACTCTCGATTAGTACTAACAGAAAGACTCACGATCACATCATGTGTTGTACATTATATATAAATTATAAATCTCTCGATCTTGCTGACCCGGACACATGTAGTTTTGGCCGCAAAAGCCATTCTTGCTTCTGCAGCCTCGCGATCCAGCTCAGATTATCCCAAGCCCCAAAGTGCACCGAGTCTGGAGGCATGTTGTATTCAGCTGTCATCTTGCATGCTGGGCCTACCTACTGCTGCGAAGGAGACATGTGACATCTTATCTTCTAGCAGGATTATGAATAATAATTATTAACCTTGTGCGTAATTCAAATACATGCTAAATCATAGCAGGCCTGAGACTGATGGCTGTCAGCTCAACATAGCTGTGGAAAAACATCTTGCCGCTCTGAAAGATGTCGGCGGCTTGGCTCAGCTCCCTGACGAGTGCATTCTTGGTGGCAAGACGTTGGACATACCTAGTTTACCCGCGAGAGTAGAGTGACTCGTTGGGGAAGGAACAATAGCTGGATCTGTAGATCAATGGCATACAATCTATCAATGCTTAGTTGGTGGGGGGTCCTTTTCTGATTTCGGCATTATTTGTGGTCCTGCTCTAGATTTTCGAATTTCTCTTGGGGCATTATTCGTGACGGTTCGGGGTTTCAGGATTCAAGTTAGGGCTTCAAATCTGGTTTGGGGAGCTTACTTCAAATCTGGTTTGGGGAGCTTACAGGGGTTTGGTTTGGTGTCTTGCGAAGCAGCTTCCAGACTTTTACGGTCTTTCATTTTGGTTCTTGCAAGTCAACATCGCATGCACTTGAATTCATTAAGGCATTATTCTGGTAAGTAATTGCGGACCAGCGAAAAAGCAACTGCACTTTTTAATGCGGCACAGCAGGGCAGAAGCAATTATCTCAACTGTACTAGTGCAGTCTAGTACACAACCGAAATCGTGATTACCGGGCCGTAGATGCACATGTGCACATGGATACAGCAGAAGCATGTATCATATCATATCATATCATATCATATCATATATATATATATATTTATTAATGTATGCATGCATGCAGTCAGGATTCAGATAGCGGCCATAGCGCTCCATGTAACCCATCATTGCCGCCATAGCCGTCCTTGGGACGACACTCAGTCCGGGCAGTTGAGGATTCCAAATGCCACCCATGGGTCTACCCAAGTTGTGTATATATACATCCAGCAAATGCAGATTGTACAACAGTCATCGCTTTTGCACCTGTTAAGACTGCCGGGTCGTTTACACGGACAAGAGTTTCAGCATGTTCAGCTGTAGATCTAGGTTGGAAGAAGTCGAAGTCCAGGAATCGATCAAGGTATAATGGACCTATATAATGATGCATATTATAGGAGACCGGCTAAATAATTAGCGGAATAGATATACAAGGTTCAGCGCTGATTCCTTGTAAAGATCTTAAAACGAGATGAAGAGTAGCAATACATATATATATATATACTCATATTTTATATATATATACATGGTCACTGGGTATACAAACTCGTTTAATTAAACACACATACATATATATATATATATATATGTATACACTGTACTGCACAAAACATGCCGGCCTCGACATATCGTATCACGTATATTTCGGGATGTACTGTCGACTCGAGTGGTATGTCGTACGAACCTAGAATACGTGGGGACGATCAAAAGATAGTTCTAGTTATAATACGATATATATATATATAAACTCTGATACGGTGCATACATGCATGTGTGTGTAGACATGTGTGTATATATATCTTATATGTAGAGCTCATCTAAACATGATGTGGTAGGACGGACACCTTAGAACCCTGAGCATGAAGCCTTATTATTTATGCATGCATTCCCGTCCTTATCACAGACTGTGCATGTAACCGTGCCGTGCGAGGGCACATATGATCTAAGGACATTGCAAAAGTTTGGTCGGGATGCAGGGCACGCGCTGCTAGAGGAAGTCGCTTGTCTTTCCAGTTGCCTGCATCCACAGCTTTGCGAAGCTCGGATGCCAGCCACTCCAGGATGATGCGGTTGTTGTAGGCTTTTGCCGTCAGCAGAACATCACCATTTTTCTTCAGTACCTGGGCAGACAGGAATTAGGAAGCACAGGACCACGAGAAAACATGCTCTTCCAAAGAGTCACCCGAAAGCAGCCACAGCATCAAACGTCCAAGACACGAGGCCTGGAGTGAAGACAGGCTGTGAGCAGCTGATTTTTTTAGCTTTGCACCAAGCTTTGAAGTCCCGGTAGGCCAGGACTAGGCGGTCTTTGATCGCTAACTCGGGGTCGCCGAAAATTCCTTCTTCACAAAGCATGATCCTTAATGATGGGCACTAACAGTGCCTTAAGGTGTGTGATCTACAAAACCACTGCTAGGGATTTGTTTTTTGCAAACGTGTGCTCGTGGTCATGAACAATTTGTGGACCATGCTAAAACACACACACACACACAGACACACACACACACACACACACACATGCTAGACAACTACACGATCGACAATGCTTTCGTAAATCATCATATCATGGATGGCAGACTTAACAAGCACAAAAAAAATAATAGCATTGCACATACAAAAATTAACAGATCTGAGGCGTATACACTGGTCGCTGCAAATGCTGAAGAAGGGGTTCCTACCGATCTCCAAGGCCTGCGAAAGTTTCAGTTGCACTCAGTGGGTCAGACTGAGGCCGAGGGCTATACCGTTGCTCTGAGCTGAGGTTACGTACCACGTGTCCAGCACTAGTCTTGGCAGCTGTGGGGCCTATACTTTGGGTGTAAGTACAAACTTCATTGGGCAGGCGAGGGCTTGAGAGGAAGTCTGCAGGAGTGTACCCACAGGAAACTGGCATGAGTAGCGATCCAACAGTACAGACACTGTTATGCTTTGTTTGCAGTAACCCAGAGTGGTTCTAGCATCGGCAGATCAATTTCTTTGGTAGGGTTTCGTACTCAGGGACTGTATCCTGGGCAGGGCTCTAGACTTGTGTATATATACATGCATGATCATGTCTACATACACATGTATCATACTAGGTTCGGGCCTGGGTCTCTCTTGTTCATTCGCAGACAACCGCACGAAGACACGGAGATCACTGGGGGCTTGGAGTTCACTGGTAAATAAGCTTCGGTGAAGCAGCTGCCAAGTGGCAGACTGGATCCATTCGTGACATACATCAGTCCCAGGTTGATGCAATGCATCGTGCACCAACGGATAAGCCCTGGGTGGAATCCTCTGACACTCAGATAAGGACCTAGGCAGGCAGGAGTGTTATTTGACGACCACATAGGTTATCTAGAATAATAATTAAGAATAGGAAAGAGATACATTATATACTATATATATATATAGTCTTAGACCCAGATAAGTATCAATAGGGCTTATAGGTGCAGTCCAGGATCTCAGAAAGTTTTCAGGCATACGTCTGGCCAAGAACTGTGTACATGAAAACTCATGCGGTAGCCATGCATCGAAGTTGAAGTACAAGCGGTCCTGGGATTCGGGGCCATGAGCTCGGGCGTCACACGCATGGCAAACTTTCTGTGAGGTCCACACCCAAGAGGCAGAGAACCGGAAGATCTGTTTATGCCACAGTTGGTCGCCCCGGATTTCAGTAAGAGCGAAAACACTCTTGTCCCTGCAAACCCAGCCATAGAACTTGAAGGGATCGGGCATGTCATTCCCCTGGGGATCAACAGTCGGCCTTTTGCCTTCAAATAGAAGGTTGAGGCTCCAGACGATTCTCTCGAGAACCGCCGAGAGCGTGTGCGTGCCCCACAGCTTCGACTCCTCGACGGCGAAGATCAAGAAGCGGGAAGCCCTGATAGACGTGGGTCGCCACAGCGGAAGATTGATGAAGATGCCGAGGATCTTGTCCGCGTTGAAAGCAGTCGGGATCTTCGCCGCGTCTCCATAAATTCCAATTGGGATGTGGCGATCAGTGGCTGGATGCTCCAGCGCCCATGGCTGCCGGTGCTGCCGGGAGTGATGCCAGAATGTCTGGACATCTTTACTTGGAACCTGCACACCAATGATGTTCCAGAGGTAAGCGATGACAGAGTGCGGATCCAGCATTGGAAGGGTCTGCACTTCATACTTGTCATCAACCTTGATGGGCACACGCACATTGACAGTTTCCTTGGATCTGACAACATTGCATACGTTTATTGGCATAGCCTTGTCAGCACCTCGACTTCATAACGACTCTTTCAGAGACTAGATTACTAGGAGCATCGTTTCGACTTCTCGAGATGAGTTGCCAGCCCTGAAGTGACTTAGTGTAGGAATGCCCCTGCTTACGTATGAAAGCTCCCGGATCCGTGCTTTAGGCGCACGAGACCTGCCCCAGGTAACACCGAGGTCCAAACAGCACAATCATTCTAGGATCGTCAGACCTGCTAAGTCGATGCTCATGACTAGTACTGGGATCCGAGCCAGTATGAGCTATTTAACTTTTGAAAGCCATGCAGGTGCAAGAGAAGACCGATGCGGGTCATTGCTTGGAACTGCAAGCTGGGTGACATCGTGGTCTGCGGAGGCTCGGCATCTTAAGAGGTATATAGCCTGCTGCACCTAGACAGCAACCGGTAAATGGGAAACACAGGCACAGCCGGTTTGGTTGCAGGTGTAACATGATAGGCTAAAGTAATATAATAATGACATGTAGATCATAGAACTGCTGCACATCAACACAGACACAAGTACATAAGTCCGTATGTGTACCTGGGTATTTATGCACTTGCTCTCAGCTCCGGCAAATGCTGTATCGGCCATGGGTATGTGGGCCCTTTCGCAATATTTGGCGGAAGCCTTGCCCGTAATCATAGAATCCTGTGACTTGGGATAAAATCAGAGTTCAGGGTGGCTCGAACCAGCATGTTGGGGAGACTTTCAACATGATCTAGAGCCTGAGTCCCCGTCGACTAAAAAAAATGTGATCATTGAAAGGATATGAGGTCATGATTTTTGTTCAGCGATCTTCCCTTTCCTGGGCCATAAATGGTGCTGAGCCCCGAGGCACAACACAGTAATCGGTGGGAATCGAGAATCCATTTATTGTTGCATCCCTGTAGCTGATATTACATGAAGCAAGAGTATAGTAGGAATGTTTGCACACAAGACACAACATCAATATCAATATATATATATATATACTTATTAGATAGATATTAATTATCAATATATACATATATATCTACACACAGAAGTTAGTTATATAAACTAGTAGCGAGAGAATATGCCATATTTTATATACTCTTCTATATATAATAATAAATTATATATATATATATATAAGTATATATATATAATGTAATATAATACCATATCATATATATAATATTATATATGGTATAACATACATGGTGTAATACGATACAGTGTGTATATATATATATACACAATCATATAAGATCATATCTGATATAACAAGTGTTATACAATAAATGCTATATTGTATAATGAATATTAATATATCTATATATACATATATACATAATATACATACACAAAAGTATTCTACATTAGTTACATACATATATATATATATATTATTAAGCAACTCAATAGTTAATCAAATGTGCTACTGATATATATATATATATACACATCTATATAATAGATAATAATATATATATATATACATATATTATATATATATATAACCGAATATGCAGAAAGTCTGCATACATAACAGAACAAGTATAATTTATCTCTATAAATTGTTATGATTATACTAAGTATGTATGTATATAGGATATATAGACGTGACAATCAATATATGTATTATATATATATATATATATTAGAATATGTGCACATGTTCAGCGAGCGATACCTGCATGTTCATAGGGTCAGGTGTAATGGAACTTTCGGAGAACCCTTTAGCCATCATCAAGTTTTGAATTGCAGACCGGAGGCGACTGGAATGTTCAAGGCTCTCCAGAAGTTGCGCGGGTCGTTGCCTTCAGCATATGTACCCAGACGCCTTACCTCTTCATGAACTATGTCGCAGTCCTTGGATATGGCAGTTTTCACAAACCCACAATAAAGAAGGAGTGATTGGTCACAGGGCTTTCGATAGCCAGGGCGATCATGGAAGATGGTTTATCCAAGGCTCGTCGACATGTGCTTTGATGTCTCGCATCGCTTTCGCCACGGAGCTCGCCTTGGATTGGATGGCACGTATCTCGGAAGAACCCAGTTTGGGGTCCATGCTCCAATGAAGTCTTATTTAATTGAGATTAAGATAAGACTCTAGACTGATAATGTTGCCGAGAAGCTCCCGAACTGACTGATTGCAGAGCATTTTCCAGTACCCGGGACTCCGCAGGTAGCGGTAATACATCTTCACCTGCGATCAAAGCAAAGCATGATATGACGATTGAGGGAAACTGGAAGCTGCATGGGCTTATCATTCCCAGCCAGGCGCTAATCACCATGAGCAGTGCAAAAGCATCATCCATTTCAGCACGTGTCACTTCGAGGCATTTCAGGCCCGTGTCCCATGTGTAGTACACACAGGCTAGCCGGCACCGAATTTCCCCAAGGCCATTAACAACACCAGGATCTCTCAGGTGAGGAATCATAGATCCCCGCAGCTCCTGAAAGCCTAGCCTGGATCAGCTTCGATCGGCCAAATTAAGCATTCAGCAGGGCAGGTAAAGAAGCATCTGGTCAATGTGTGGCGTGGCCCCAAAATTTGACTGCTTTGCAGTCCGATGCTGGGCACATACTCGAATTGCAAAGCACATGAAGTATGTGTGTATGTATACATAGTATAGGATAGGATAGGAGTTAGAACATTACACAGTAATGCTATAAATATGCAAAGTTATATATATATATAATAAAAATAATCCTACCAAGCAGAGCCTAGAAGCATAATAAGGTTGTAGCAGTAGTAGTTATCTCATATTCCGAACGGCATCAAAGAGAGATGTTAGAGGTGTTGACATGCTGTCACAGATAACTTGGAAAGTTTCCCAAAGCAAGATTAGTACAGTCAAAAGCAGCGATCGAGCTTGCTTCATAGAAGACTATATCTCTCTGGCCCCAACCACACAAAAAAATGAAACTTTTGTACCTGCAGCACCCTCGGAATTGCAGCAGGGGTTGGCGTTCACCCCATACTGGTGCGCTTCAGGAAATTATCGAAATCCTCCTGGGCAGCTTCGACGGCAACCACAGCCGCTTGGATGGAATCCTCGTCCTGTGGCAAGCATGAGACTTGCTGTGAAAGCTAAATTGTTACACAGACTGCATCAAAACTATGGTCAGCATCTCGTTCAGCTACATCTCACAATGATCGATGTTTATGTATGTATCTCTAGAGATCTTTGCTATGCACGGATCCGAGTCTACAAGCAGGAGTGGAATCTCCAAACCCATGCTGTACATGTCTATGTGCCAGGGCACGTTTCGCACAATGTGTGTGAAGTCATTGCAGTACACTGACATCGGCCACATGTTTCGAAAGAGATGGATCGACAGCACAAGAGAGGGAGAGAGAGAGAGAGATAATAAACACAAGTCCATCTTATAGTTCACACGATGCATGGATGAGACAGTGACATAGATCATGTTAGACATATATGAGTTCAACCTGATTACAATTACAATATATATATATATATACATGTATATCTGATCTATATTGAACATCGTCTCATACATACAGTGAGAATGCAACCATCCGATTAACAATTGTAGTGTCAGATGTCGAAGGCGGGGTTTTCGTTGCACAACTCTCGAAGGTGGTTGGAGTTGCTCGTACGCGGAAGTATATGCAACTATTGCAAGCTACGAGGGCGATATGAAGGCACGGAGTCGGAATCCTGACACATCCTGAGACTTCCATCTTCTACAGTACAATTCAACGGACAGCCACAGCAGCATTCCTACAGAAACAGGCTTAAAAAATGTACCCACCTCGTGGCTGTCGATCGCCTGCTGCAACCCGTCGCGCTCGGCAACCATCCCATCGTACACCGCTTGCAGGTCGTCCTCGATGGCGTCTCGCAGTGCCTTTGTCCTGGGCAGAAAGGCATGGTACTAAGCCAGGAAATCGGGTGCACAGGGGTGAAACGACTGGATTTTCTGGTCGTGGCCCAGGGTTGAAGGGATTCAAGCTGTTGATGTCTTTGGTTAGGTTTTAGTTATATAAGCTGGGTTTAAGATGCCGTGTCGGTTGGGGATTGGAAAGGGGGTAGCCAACTCCGTCTTCGGCTGTGGGGAAGGCTTCGTTTCGAATTGGGCTGTGAAATTGATTCCTCGTAGGGGCTTTCAGTTGCTCAATACCATATACAATACAACAATAATAATATATATTATAATATGTATATATATATATATATAATATGTATATATATATATACAGACATACAATACCGTACTATATAAATTAATGCGATGGTGCCTTCCCGGAAGAGTCCTCTGCAAGAGGCAAGACCATTCTCTAGCCCCAAACCCCTCAAACATTCAACCCAAACAACACAAGACCATGTCCGGGATATGACAGAGCTCCAGCCCCCCTAAAGGTCCAGGCCCACTTCAAGCTGTGCAATTTAAGTCTATAGATCTACATATTATCTATATATAGAGTTTACAACGGTTTCTAGGATCTAGTCTCGAGGGGTTGAGATGCTTATAATTTAGCTTCTTTGGGCTTGCTCTGAGCACGAAAACCCTCCAAAGTTCTATATCTCCGGAACCCTTCGTTCTATTTACGAAGACTCGGGACATGACTACTTTCATAAGATTATCCTTCAGACTGCGGAACCTAGACCTCAAGCCGAATTGTTGCACCAATTGCCCTGAGCCCGGAACACTGCAAAGATTGCAAGTTCATGCCGATCCCTCCCCAAGCCACGAGCTAGCTGCTGCTTCGGCCGAGCAACGGGCCCAAGAAACAGGGTTACAGTATGAGATTTGGGACCCAAGATCTCTGGTTTAAAGTTCAGGGTGTTGGGTTATTTAGGCTTCATAGTACCCACTTTAGACTCTAGGCCGGGTGTATAATGCACATAGGCTCGCACATAGTCTTCTGCTAGTTTCTGGGACAAACTTGGGCCAAAGCCAAACATAACAAAGCAGCATCTCCGACGACCCTTCCGTAGGACCTGAATCCACGGCGGATTGAATATCTAGATCTCATAACCCAGAACGACCTGGGCCGTTGCACAATGACATGCATCCCAGGAACAACTTGGACACCCTGGTGAGCTTCTCGCGGCCCTTCCGGATGGTGTCGTTGACAGAAGTGAGGGCCTGGGTCATTCGTGTTGAGGAGGCACTAGCACAAAGGACGAGGATGACAGTCTAGACAGGGATGTACAAGTTTATATAGAGGCTTGCACAATATAAGCTGTATTTCAAGCCTGGGGAGGCTGAGCAGCTTCAGGATTGTGGCTGTTGTTGCAAGGCTTCTATTATTTCTAAAGTAGCTGGCACAGAAGGGCTCGGTCCTAGCTACCGATGTTGCACAGGAAGGGTTTACAAACCCTATAGATAAGGTACAAGGTTTTAGGCTAGTTATAATTAGCAAGGGATCATAATTTATAAATGTAGGATTCAGGGTTTAGGTGGAAGAGGAGACAAGCAGTGAAATAGAGAGAAACACGGAAACAGAGAGTGGATTCTGTGTCTGTGTGTGTGTGTGCGCTGAGAGAGATTAGCACAAGCAGTGAGAGCCCACGATGTGGATCGGGCATCCTAGATTCATGAAATTCATGTTCACACAGTTAGGAGGGAAAAACCTGCCCAGGAATTGTGTGCACCTCTAGAGGTATATAATCGTATATTCAACAGGAAATGAAAATATAATATAATATATGTTAAGTTAATTTAGATAAGGTAGATCTACTTTAATCATTATATTATTGTTTCTATCTTTATAGTGCCTATATAGGACAGTCTGTAGAGGTAAAACATGCTATATAGTATAGTTTCATGAACAAACAAGGAAATACAAGTAAATCAACATGTTGACACAAAAACAGTATGAGTGTATAATACTCTAATATCTTATCTTACTGTAAATCCATGGACTGTATACTAGAAAGGCAATTAATTGCTAATGTTTAATAATATGTAACAGCTAAGAATATCTCACATATATATATATATATATCTAGGAGTACCGTGGATACATGAGGTACATATGTATATATATTATATACACAGGCTTCTCACACAAGTATTTGTTCTCATCCCAACTGGAAGGGAACTCCGAATCTAGATGCGATGTGGCTTCATCTGAATGTGTTGAATCACAGGGACCCAGCACAGCGCAACACAAACTTAGATAAGGAACTCTTCAGGGAATCGGAGTGCAAAAAAAGGGAACGTCACATATCGTTGACCAATCTTGTTAGAGGTTGCTGCGTGCACATTGTCGACACAGCCGACGTAGCGTATGACACCGCCACAAAGCCACACACACTATTGCAGACAAACGCTGGGCCTTCTTGGCTTTGCTCACCTGTGCTTTCTTGGACTTCTCAGTTTCGCGCTGCTGCTCCTTCAACTGGATCTCCTGCTCGCGCTTGATTCGCTTGTCACGCTGCTCCTTCGTCTCCTTCTTGCCCTTCTTGCCCTTCTTTCCCTTCTTCTTACCCTTGCTTTTCTTCTTCTTCTTCTTCGAGCTCGACTCGGAGCTGCTGTCCTGATGCAGTGGCATAGAGGACTTTGGCACAAGTTGGGTGCTTGGGATGGTTGAACTATATCGATCAGTTTCAAGAATACTGGGCACAAGGTCCTCCTCGGAGGACGAGCTCTTCTTCTTGCTTTTCTTCTTCCCATTCTTGGGGCTTTCACTCGCCTCGGGGTCGTCAGAGTCCACAGCCTGGAAGAGCTGCGTCATGACCACATCCTCCTCACTTGTCTCCTCCTCGGAGTCCCAGATGAGGTACAGCATGAGGTCCTGTCAGAAACATGTTATGTGTTATGTGTATCTGCATTATATACATATATACACACATCATATATGCACATACATGTATATGTATATATTATAAAATACTATGTCTATATAACAGATACATACATGACATGTCTATACATACACATGTAACTGATGTGTGCATACAGTATGTATGCATGTATGTATGTATGTATGTATGTATGTATGTATATATGTATGTATTGTATGTATTGTATGTATGTATTGTATGTATGTATGTATGCAAGTATGTATGTATGTATGTATGTATGTATGTATATATATATATATATGTACTGCTGTATTTTATACAATATGTATGTGTATATATATATACACTACCATATACGTAAACACAGTGTGTATGCATATATATATATATTATATTATACACAACTGACAGACTTATCTGTCTAAATATTTATAGGTAATCCCACCGGCCGGCCTTGTTGTCGGGGTCGTCTGGGTGAGCTTTCACCTGAGTCTTCCGGGTCTCTTCGTTTGACATCTTCTGCGCGATGATCCGGTCAGCAACCTCTTCGCTCTTGTACTTCTCAACGATGGCGGCTCTCGTAGCCCAAACACGCTTGCCTTTCCTGCGCTCCGCCGAGCTCTTCTGGATGCTCATGAAAATCTCGGACTTCTTCCATTCTCCCAAGCAGCTCTCCCACTGCTCACGAAGCACCTCCAACTTGTCGTGACCTAATGCAGTATCATTGAGGCTGCGGTTTCCATTTATTCAACGGGTCTCGCACATTCAGGCCCTCCCACTTCGACGCCCCAGCCAAGAAAACGAAGCCAATCATATGGCTGTTATAATATCTAGCTTGTATGTATTTCTCCGTACCACATATATATATATATATATGATGTATGTAGACTTATGTGGATTTGTACTTGCATTCTATGCAGGCATGCATACGTACATAGCGACATACACACATATACATAGAAGCATACACACATACACACATACATACATACATACATACATACATACATACATACATATATATATATATACATACATACATACATATATATATATATATATTTATGCAGGCGTTACATTTCT
>CAJNDV010035874.1:106646-118872 GCA_905221635.1 Symbiodinium sp. CCMP2456
AATATAATATAATATAATATTATAATGAGTATATATATATATATATGCCTACATACGTACATGCATGCAGAAGGTACATGCAGCCACTAGTCATCAGATGTTTAGTCTGTATGTATATATATATATATATTATATATATACACTCAAAAACAGTCATAGTCCTTTACACCAAACATAAAATACACGTGTGTCTATATACATATATGCATATATATATATATATACAATATTTATATTGAGAAAATAAGCAATATACGAAGTATGTGTGCATGTGTGCATGGTATATATTCGATCTATGTCTTGTATTTCCACCTTGTTATTATTAAGGAGTGTGAAAACTAAAATAAGCAAGAGAATCCTTGATGTTGGTTCGGTCACCATCCGGAGTGGCTGCCGCCGGCTTGCCGCCCTCCGGAGACTCCGCATCAACTTCTTCTTGAAGAGCAACGTCTTCTTTCGGTTCTTCCTCCTGTTCCTCGCATCCCCATGCCTCGGTCTCCTGCCTGTCCATAGCAAGTTGGCCCCGCATGCTTTTCTTGCTCTGCAAGACTTGTCGCCGCCTCGACTTGGAGCGGAGGAGCTTCTTGGAACCTGAACGCTTCGGCTTCACTACGGGGCCAGTCGCTGGCTCCTTTGTCGCAACCTCTGCGGCACGACGTGGTGGAGCTGTCTCTGCTGCGGAGCCGGCTTTGCCTCTGCCCCGCCCTCGGCCTCGGCCTCGACCACGTGTTTTTTTTGTTTTTTTTTCATCATCCTCCTCCTGTTGCTCCCTCCAAAACCTGTCGGGATCCTCCTCCAGAACTTTGGCTTCCCGGCCTCTTTTGCGCAGCACAGCTTGAGCCTTGGGATGCTACACACAGCATGATGCTTGGATCGACACTTAAACCCTCCGGACTGACCCGCTTCGGAATGCACCCAGTCACTTTCAGTAGATCTTCATCTCCCAAAGCTTCGGACTGCAGCAATTGATCGGCAGCTGCCTCTTGATTGACAGAGAGGACCGGGATCTCAGGCACCAGCGGCTGCCTTTCCTGCACATAAAAGACAAGTGTACAGGCATATACATGCATATATATATATACATATATATAAATATACATTGTTTATTGCATTAGACTATATATATAAAGATATATACACACTGCACATGTTATATTGCAGAAGACAATTTCTGTATTTCTCGTTCCTAATTAATATTATATATATATATATACTGTACAACTTCGAAAGTACTATAAGACTTTGACTGACATTCCTAAGTCATACGTATACATGCTGAAATGTGAACCTGGGGTATGAAATTTGTTTTATCGTCTGGAAGAGTCGACAATGCAATGCATCCTGTACCTAGGAGGGTATTACCAAAAAATGAGGTTGCGCGAATAAACTTTTACATGGCCATAGCACAGCGAAGGCATGCATGGTGCTGGTCATATTCACAACCCACTCAAGTTAAAGAAAGTTGTGCAGCAATCTATATAATATATATATATATATATAAACATGCAGTATGATTCAAAAGCCTATTTGGTACTGCTTCAATAATACTACCAATGTCTCGGCACCTAAATACTGGAGATCAGAAACCAGTTAACACACCAAAAAGCTCTTCTAAGTGTATAACAACCCGGGAACAAAGACACATGACCTGAATCAAATCCTCTACCCCAATGTATATATACCAATTGGACAGCACAGAATAGCAAATATATATATATATATATATATATATATTGTACAATACATATATATATATATACAAAGCAGGGACGATAGACATAACAGTAATAGGAAGCAAGTACTTATTTTGTATGGCAACCAGTAACCTTAAGTACCTAGTTAACCGGACGGTGATGGTATACTCTGTATACGTGTCTTTGTTATTCAATCGACGGGTGCATTAATCAATACTTACACACAGCTCTGGAATTGCATATGTATATATATATATATATACATGTGTGTACATACCCGTATGTATATATATATATACATATATATATATATATATGCATGCATATGCAGTTATATAAATATATACAGCATTCTACTTTTTTCATTTAGTAGCCTTTATAGATATATACATTAATTATATATATATATATAGTACAAAACCCATATACCCTAATTATTGTGATTACTATCGTATCATGCAAGAATACCGGGATAGATACATAAATAAATGAAACTGTTTACAAATTAATATAATAAATATATATATATATATATGTTGTTTTCACACAACCTCTTAATATATATGCACATGTATATTAAAATAAATATAAAGCAATATATCATCTATGAATTCATGTACACTGGCACTGAACCCTGCCTTCGCAGAGGCCTTCTGCCCCCTGCCACCCTCCTCCCCACTGGCACTGCTTACATCCTCAGTGGGCGGTGGCACATCTTCAGGGCCACAGTAGGCATCATCATCCTGCGACTCTGCAATCGCAGGCTCACTCGGCGCAGCAGCCACCGAAGCCTTTGTCTTCGGTGGTGGCAATCTCCTTTTCGGCAATCCCTCTGTCACTTGACCCTGGGCCTTCAGAATGGGAGGAGGAGGAGGAATCTCTGATTCATGCCATCCAAAAGGCTCGTGAAGGTCCACGGGCATCACGCATTCGTCACGTGTGCAAGTCTCCTCTTCTGCCCCTTCTTCTTGGTCTTCGCTGTCCGAGCTGCTCTGGAGGGCAGCAGCGACAGCAGCGAGTTCGGATGGGGTCAGGACTGGTTTGGCACTCGGTCCATTGCCCTCGTTCCCTCCATCAGTGGCCTTCAGGGAATGAACCAGGAGCGAGAAGAAGCATTTTTATGTTGCATGTATTCTTTATGTATAATTATATATATTTGCCTACACATATATATATATATATATATTATGTATTAGTTATATGTGTATATAGTATAATTATGAGAGTACATGATATACAGAATATATATCGTATAAAGTATGCATGTACATCATCTGACACGGATACCACGAGGCAAACAAGGCCACATGAGACCTAAACATCGGCTGCTCCCCCTGTTGTCCAACCTGCTCGGCCAACCTTTGCTTCTTCGCTGCTGGTCCACGGGTCGGGCGCTTCTTGCCGTTGGGCAGGAGCATGCCGGAGGCCTGCGTATGCAATGGGATCACAGAAACCGTGCTGCCTAAGGCTTACTTGTTAATTGCTAAAATATGCACGTACACATGCTAAGGAAGTATATACACATATAGAATAATTCATAGAATAATATATATATATATATAATATAATTGGTATTTTATATATATATATATATAGATGGTAATAAAATAATTTATTTAACATGCATGTGCTTCACATGCTCTGTAAGATATAGTGTATACGCATATATATATATATATATACATTGCAGACGGAAAACTAAAGTATAACTTTTCGTACTCTCTGTCTCTGTCTTCATGTGTATATATATATGTGTGTATAAGGTTGATGTACGTACATGTGCGTTATGTAAAACAACATACACATGTATATGCATATGTATATATATATATATTTATATATATATATATACATATCGGTATATATACTATACATATCTATATACTATACATATATATATATATATTATATATATATATATATATTTATCTATTTATTTATTTATATTTCACAAAACATGTATATACGTGTACACATCATACAATCATCGATCATAAATGAAGTAGTTTGTGTTCAACCCCTTTCATCATGAGCCTATGCATACACAGGCCACTGTGTTCTTGCAAAGCTTACAAGTGCGTAATGAGTAACGGAGCTCATGAGTACATAGTACAGTTGCATTGCACAGCAATTATGTGTAGACATGTGTATACATATATATATATATATTTGAAACAACATGCTAGACCAGCAGCAACAAGGACTTGCGAGCCTCGAGACATCTCCTCACAACTTCCTTCAGCTGCTCGGCACGGGGATGGCTTTTCCTGCAAATAAGGCCATTGTCATAGATCAACCATACAGCAGACGCATGGCCACTCTAAGTGCAAAATGTCCCCGCAACATCAAGTCGACGCATACATGCCCTGTAATCTCTTGCAACTCCAAGCATGTGCTCCCACGTCAAACCTGCCTGACACCACGATTCCTTTGGAATCTTTGTAGCACGTACGACCTCACCGCGAGGTGCAGCTGGCTTTCCTTCCTCGCCCACGCCTGGCACAGGCAAGCCCACTATGCCATGTGGAACTCAGCGGAAACCTAGCCAAGATGATGTCTTTGGTATTTGCTACGCACAGCATAAGGTCCATTGTACTGTCTCAGGCAACATTTCATCAAGACATCGGGCAACTGCCAGCCTCGTGTTCCCAGCTCTCCTTGAACTGGGGATTGAGGTTGTACATGATGCTCGTGAACATAAGCGCTTCCTGTCGGATTTATATTGTAGACCCAAACTCTCATATACAGGAAGCCGATGTACTAACTAATGTCATATTTAAAATTAAAATCTTCTGATGAATTCAAGCTTAATCTGTATATGTCTCTCTGGGTATATAACGTAAGCAATTATACACATATATAGTATTACCAGTCTTATACAGTGTATCAGTGCATATAATAGTGTGTGTACATATGTATGTATGTATGCATATGTATATATATATATAATATATATATATATATATATTATCCATGGGTTCTCCCCTCCCGATTCCGAACTCCGGAGTGCAACAGTCCTGAACCTCTTTAAACTGGGGTGGCTTGGTGGTGAAGCACGCCAGGAAATCCAGGGCAAACTCGAAGTTGTTTTTCTCTTCAACCTGAATATGCGATACAGACGATGTTTGAGAGCTATAGGAGGTGTCTAAGCACTTTGAGAATGCACTTCTCTCGATTGCCAGTTCGAAACAGTACATGTACAAGCGAAATATGTCAATAATGACACAGATCCTTGAACTGATGCTGCACCCAGCGACTTCCTGCGCTCCGATCTTGTTCGTTCTCAAGTTCAGGAAGGAAAACTTCGGTACCTGCCAGAGGCAACTAAGGCAACAAGAAGCAAGCACACAGAAAGGGCCTCAACGAGGATTTCAATCCCACAACACTGGGTCATCCCTACCTCAATTGGAAAGTTTATGCCCATGTCCTTTTTTACATCACCTGCCCATCGGGATTAACCGCAAATGCCATCATCATATATACATATATATAAATATATATACTTATGTTATACATGCACATGGGCATATATATATATATAATGCATGAATTCTATACATTAACTAGTTGTAGGCGTACGGAGATGAAAAGATAGCCTGGCCAAGCCTGACTAGTGTTGATGGTGTGGCGACATAGCATCCGAGCCGACACACAGAGCATGGATATATGTATATATATATATATACTAGATGCAATTATGCATATCATGGATCGAGATATAAATTCTTTCGATATTATATATATATATATTAGTTGTACTCGTCTTAGATCATGCATTGGCATTATAATAATTAACATAATAATGAATAGAGTATCTTATAACTATATATATATATATTATACTTTTAATATGTTTGAGTGCATGTGTGTTGCATATTACAAAAATACACTAATATATATACTTACAAGCAGAGTTTACAACTACATGATACGGTATTGTATTGGCAATTTGTGTCATATATATATATATATATATGTATATATATATATATGTATATATATATGTTATGCATTAGCATATATATATATATATACATGTACACATGTATATATAAAATAAACATGTATACCTGTGTATGTATTTTGCTTGCTGTTCTATTCCTTTATAAACACATGTGTGCTCAACTTACATATATAGTATACGTATATATATAAATTACCGAGCTTATGTATATATGTATATATGTTTATATATATATATATGTCATGTTATATATGTATAGCATATGTTATTACATCATCATGTTGTATGATATATATATATATGCATTATATATATATGCATTATATATATATATATTATAAGTCTTAGCGCATAGCCGGTTCCTTTTTATACCAGATCATGTTGAACCATATGATATAAGATAGTACAGTGCAGTACTAGCTATTACTTCAGAAATTCTAGCTAGGATCACTTATACAGACTAGAGCATTTAATACTGATTAAATTAATATAATATATAGATATAGGAGAACGGGTCTTAACTGCCAAAAGCCGATAGTATCTTCACAGTCCTTGTGCATACTATGATATGAGGCTAGGCTGCACGAGGTTAACGTTCATACGTATATATATATATATATGTATATATGTATCTACACACTTAGATAACATATCAATGCGTATATAAATACATACTATTTATCTATATTTACGTTTGTACGATCTTACTTAAAATACAATATAATATAATCGATGCATATATCTAGACAGATGTGTGCAAATTAAAAATACCATGTGGTAACATGTATACATTATATGTACACATATATAAGTGCATTGTATACATACTGCCCATATCTTAGGATTTACTTCCTAAGCTGTATAAACCGTCATCTGTTTGATATCTAGAAATATCACCGTTATATACATACAATGAATATTATTTATATATATATATATAGTCAAGACTAGGAACCAATAGCAAACACACCTCCTACCATCATAAGTATTTGGGCATGGAGCCTACTGTATCAGACTAGCGACCCGGGGATCTCTGTCATCCAGGCCAAGTCTATGTCGTTGCTGCCGTCGGCGGGAGTGCACGAAGGAGGCATCCGAAGCCTTCTCACTGTAGAAATCCTTCGGGGGAGGTTAGCCTGCATCAGATCTGCTTTACCGTTCATTACGTACCCCGGTACAATTGCCACATCATCCTCACCATCCTCCTGTTCCTCGTCATCGTCATCATTTCCCGTACAATCGATCCTTTACTGATCTATAAAGACATAAACACCAGAAGTACAAGTGAACCTACCCGGCAGCATCTTAGAATTTGCGCCAAACGGAAGTCAAGCTGCCTCCAGAGATGTCGCTAGACCCCGGCCTTATCCGCCCTGTGAGAACTGCAATTTTGTCCTTCAGGCTCTGAAGCCGGTGTTGATCCATTGGAACTTTCGGCATGGCGCAAAGAGCTGGAAAACAAGAGTTGTCTGGGACAGAAGGGTGGGTCCCGGGCTGCCTGGCAGGATTTCCTTAACCCTCACCTGATCGATCTGTACTTCTATTATCTACTATAACCTATTGAACTTTTATTTCGGGAGTGCGCGACTACCAGATATGTCTCTACAATTTCCAAGACACACATCCAAAGCCGTTTCTGCGATTCATTATATACTGACCAAACATGTCTAGAGATGCTATGCGATACATGTCTTCATGCATCGTTGGAAACATGCATCGGAGCACCGCCCATTCGATATATGGGCGACAGATTTACGCAGTGAACCATAACTCCGGTGCAGAGATCACCGGAGACTGACACTCAAAGTCCAATCATTAAGTCATTAAGGACCATGCCATTAAAAAAACGGACACACTGTCAAGGCAGTAGACGCACCTGTGCAAGGGTCGAAGCACGGCAAGACATCGTACTTCTCCAAAGCATCTCAGCTGCCGAGTTTTCTTACGCAAGCTTTGGAGGCAGGGATGAGCGATCGAAATGCCGAGTTTCGCACGCTCTGCCAGGGCGTGCTTCATGCTGCACCGTCATATCCCAAGGAAGGGATCCAGATCAAGCCTCATGACATATGATTTTTGTTTTGCTATCATCGGTTTTCTTGCTCTCAGAATGCTCGCAATATCGTCATTGAGAAGACGAAGCTATGCATCGATGAATCAAAATCGATCCCCATATAACCGCTTTTCCATGGAAAAGCATGAGTTGCGGCCAAAATTCCCTGCCAGGGCTGCACAGCTTCAGCACATCCATGGGCCATCGAAGCTGCACCGCACACGACCGAGATTCTAGAACGGATGATCATGGCGCTCAAGAGAGCGTGTGCACAGTCTTATCGTCTCATCGAAGCTTGCTGCTCCATCGATCTACACTACACGTGCTGCATCACAACATGTGTGTTCGTAGACCAGGATACGACATGTGCGTACCTAGACCATGACATCCTCCGATGTCATAATTTCACCTACGGCTACACCTCCATCTGCACTATGTGCTGCATCGCAACATGTGCGTACCCAAAGCAGGACACTGGTGGATCCCATGCTTCACAGAAACCTGCTCGTCTATATTGATCGATTTACACTACACGTGCGGCTCTACAGCATCTGTGTACGTAGACAGTCACAGCCTTCGATCTCATGATATATGCTGGCAGAGGCAAGACAAAGCCAGCATTTTCTGGGACGTCACCCCTCCCAAATCCTGAAACAGGCGCCCAAGAGTAAACAACGGTCTCATGTCAACAGCCCGTTTCCGCAACGGGCGTGGACGCACAGGGTAATTCTTTAATGAATTCAGTGCCCAGCCCCGGCAATTAAATTTTAAAAATCTTTGAAAAATTAATTCGGCCGATTTAGTTTTTTAAAGAATTCAGTGCCCATCCCCGCCAATTAAATTTTTAGAATCTTTAACAAACTAATTCGGCCCACTGATGCAGCGTCTAGCACTAGTGAGTCTGCAGGAGAATGGGTTTGTGACGCCACTGGGTGCTTCAGATGGGTCAGAGGTTCGCCGCAGCTGTTGGGCCAGGATGGCGAAGATCAAGAAAGCGCCTTTTTCGTGAGCTCGATCCCGGCAACTGCAGCCACGGTGAATTGCGCTTACGATTCAGACGATGAGTCGGGTTTCGGGGGGCCGCCATTCACAGCCGACGACGATGCACTTTCTATCAGTAGTGAGTCTCCAGGAGAATGGGTTTGTGACGCCAGTGGATGCTTTAGAAGCCCTAAACCCTAGATTCTAAACTATGCAGGACACCATCGATGCTTGCAGTGCGCCGGACGAGGACGCAAAGAGCGCTCATAGCATCGAGCAGTTCACTGCGTTGATGCAGGTGCCTCCTGGCGAGTGGATCCTGAGGCTGTTGTAAGTTCGGATGCTTGCAGCCAGTGCCTGTGATATTTCCGGAGAAGACTTGCTACATATACGTAGATACGACCTTATTCTCTGCTGGGGGCTTCCTACGAAGGCACTAGGCTGTTGGGGGTCTGACGTGGTTTTGTAAGTTCGGATGCTCGCAGCCAGTGCCTGTGATATTTCCGGAGAAGACTTGCTACATATACGTAGATAAGACCTTAGTCTCTGCTGGAGGCTTCCTGCAAAGGCACTCGGCTGTTGGGGGTCTGACGTAGCTAGGCGAGATGACGCTCACAGGCCAGTGCCGGCACAATGGCATGTTTGCAGAACCTAGTTGAAACAGGTGAAGACGTGATAAATAAACGTAGATAAGATCCTAGTCTCTGCCGAAGGCTTCTTGCAAAGGCACTGGACTGTTGAGTCCAACGTAGTTTAGGCGAGGATCACTCAGTCAGGCCAGTGCTGGCACGATGAAGGCAGTGCAACCGGGCTTCAGCTTCGCCCGCGGTTTTGGGGGTTTGGAATTTCGGGACCTAGGGCTTGGAGGTTTAAGGTTTGGGAGTTTAGGGTTGAGGTTTTAGGGTTTAGGGGTTAAGCAGTGCAATGGGGTTTCGGGCTCTTGGCGGGTTTAGGGGTTTAGAGTTTCGGGACCTAGGGCTTGGGGTTTAAGGTTTAGGAGTTTAGGGTTGCGGTTTTAGGGTTTAGGGGTTAAGCAGTGCAACAATGGTGCGAGCAGATTTAGCGAAGATCGTGACAAATTAAAGTGATTCAATATGCATTTTACATTGTTTTGACCGTGGTTCGAATATAGCTTCCAATCAGCTCGGATGAGCTTTCCAGTCTGACGAAGTTGATCCGATGCATTTTACTGCGATAGGCAAATCTGACGAAGTTGACCCGATGCAGATTTAGCGAAGATCGCGACAAATCCTTGTGAATCAATATGAACTCCACATTGTTTTGACCGTGGTTCGAATATAGCTTCCAATCAGCTCGGATGAGCAGTCCAGTCTGACGAAGTTGATCCGATGCATTTTACTGTGATAGGCAAATCTGACGAAGTTGACCCGATGCAGATTGAGCGAAGATCGCGACAAATCCTTGTGAATCAATATGAGCTCCATATCGTCCTGACCCTGGCTCGAAAAAATCTTCCAATCATCTACAACTTTCCTGCTGCTGCCGGTAACAGACCCAGATTGCGAAATAATGCAGAGAGAACGTATGAGAATATAGAGGTATTTGTATTCAAAACAAAAGAGATCGCCAAACTATACATAAAGGTCCATGCCGCATATGTATGTATATATATATATATATTACGATTATAGTATACAGTAGTGGGCCCCCAAATGCTATTTTAACCTAATTACTAAGGCCCCCTATATTGGGGTGTGGCGTTCAGGGTTCAGGGCACCCATGCAAGTCAAGGCCGAAGACAAGGTTTCGGGTTTAGGGCACTCCAGCGCACATGACTCTGACGGAGCCCTTGTGCCATGAAGCGAGGTTCAGAGTTTCGGTTTTGCGTTTAGGGCAGAGGATTTTGGACCAATCCGTTTCATGTGACAAGTCCGACCCCTCCATTGGGGCCTCACAAAGGTACCTTGACTTGTTATATGTACTTATATATCTGTAGTTGCCTTACTCACAATTGTATTTACTTAGCCTCCTGGCGCCTGTAAGTAGCTCCTGCCACCGGCCCTCTTGAGGTCATCGGAAGCGCGTGATGCTGATGTTCGAGAACACGAAAGCCATCCCCGTCGAGTGGGCGCGCATCTCTGATCTGGGAGTTTTCCAAGTGCTACAGGTCCTTAGGAATGGATGTCGATAGTATAGGAACCTGGTTAAGCTGGTTAAGAAACCCTGGGTGTTTATTAAAATTCGTTGTTTGGATTATATGAATCCTGTTATTTGGGGGTTTATTGATTAATGCTTCTTAATCAGGTTCCTACATTAGGTAGGTTGAGGGGGTAGGGCTTGGCTACCGGATCCGGTGATGTCTTTGGGCTCCGGGGGATCGGGGTGGAGACAACGCTCGGCCCGAGGGTTTAGCCGAGCATTTAGCGTGTAGCACCCCAACCCGAAACCCTAAACCCGACACCCGGATCCCGAAACCCCACATCCCTAAGCCGTAAACCCCGAAACCGGAATCCCGAAACCCTCCAAACCCCTTCACTTCCCTATAAAACACTTAGACTCCCCATAAACCCTTAATTTCCCTGTAAACCCCCCGAGAAATTCCCTAAGCACCTCTCAACGCCTTTGCGACCCCCAGGCCTACGCGGAGCCCAAGAGCCACATCGGCCGATCTTCTGAGGTCTTCAAGCCGAGAAGTCTGCGGTTTCGGGCCGTAGGGTTCACGGTTTTAGGTTTGAGGGTATAGGGTTTATGAGGGTTTAGGGTTGAGGGTTTAGGCTTTAGTATGGCTTAGGCATGCTTCGGCGTTAGTAGGGTTTAGTCCTTGGGGCGTAGGGTTCAAGGCTTGGGGTTTGTCTATATGCACACAGACTGACGGACTAACATGACAGGCGGACAGACGGACAGGCACACAGACGACACACACACACACATACAGAGAGAGAGAGAGACGCACACAAAGGTATTTTTATGTATATAAACATGTATGTATATATACATATATATCTGCTTGCGTGTTTTCACATGTATACGCATGTACGTCCGTATGCATACATGCATGCATGTGCCGAGAACTCGGGTTTCGATCTTCTGTTTGTGAGCATCATCAACAGCCTGCTCTATATCAAATCTGACGGTAGTTAACTATGACTAGAGGTAGCCTTAGTCGGTAAGTTTCTCGGGGTGGTATAACCGTTTCCATCTAACATACTGGTCTCAACGATGCATTAGGGTTTTGGGGCAGGTTATAATTCTAGTGCAGTTGTACTCATTTAGGGGTTCTTAGGAAATACTATTACGCCTGGATCAGAACCTCAAAAAGCCTTTAGCCCATGGACAAAAACCACATACGACTTGACCACAAAGCAGGTAAACAACAATACTCAGACGCTCAATAGTATGACGTAACCCTAAACCCGAAGCCCCTAAACCCTCAACCCTTAAACAGAAAACCAGCTATAGACCCTAAACCCTACGCCCCTACACCCTCACAGTAACTCCCAAACCCTCCTCCCTAAACAACAAACGACTATAAACCCTAAGCCCTAAAGCCAAAGCCCCTAAGCCCCTAAACCCCAA
>CAJNDV010035875.1:1665-12512 GCA_905221635.1 Symbiodinium sp. CCMP2456
GAGGGAGGGAGGGAGGGAGAGGAGGGAGAGGGACGGGCGGACATCAAAGAGATGAGAATAGCGAGTGAAACCCATCCCCCCTATAGAGTGAAACAGAGAAACCGCGAACTGAAATGCGTGAAGCGAATCGAGGAATACTTAAAGACACCGGGGCCTCAGCAATTTTGACGAGATTCTGAGTTACAGACTTTAACAGGGATTAATATAGGGATTAGGACTAGGACTTTCGACAGTAATGCAATGTGCGTCGTCGAGGCCCTGAAGCGACAGGTTCAGCAAAACTCCGGCTGATCTGGCGGCAGCTCATTCGAGGAAGCTGCTAACCTCTTGCGCAACTACCCACGACCACCACACGACCTCAATCTTTCCGTGCAGTAGATCCGAATCTTATATGACATGTGCCTGTTCTCTATTCTGAATGCTGAATATTAGGCAATCTATGGCCAAAACTGCGTGTTCGCTTCGACCTGCAGTGAAGCGCCAAGGTACGGCGCAGGTGGACGTGCTCTGGGGGCATCGGTGCGAAGCTCCTCAGCCCTCCGCCAAGACCTGAGCTCTTGTTTCTCGGAGGCAAGGCGGTTCACCCCAAACCCTAAACTGAAACTCTAAACCCTAAAGCCTAAACCCCTAAACCCTGAACCGTTTCAGAATAGGCCTGAGGGAGCCCGTCACTGCAGTATGTCGCAGCGCTACAGCAACTGCCAGACGCAGGTCGACTGACAAGCACACCTAATGGACCTATGACGTCCCCTTACGTCCCCTTAGCCACGAGACATGTCGTGCGCTATAGCTCTACGCAGTACTGCACCGACTGCAGGAAGCTTACATGCCTTATACGACAGTTTCCCAATCATTATGAGCCTGTGCCCTGTGTCCGACACAACCTGCGTAATTAGTGGTTATAAGGTCTTCAGTGTTGAAGTGTTGCCCAAGCGTCGGCTGAGGAGAAAGGTCCGGCGATGCGGACTCTGGCGGGGAGTGAGGATGCGTCGTGCTGGATTCCCAGGACTGCGCAGCCTCTGCTGACGAAGGGGCGCGCACGTAAAGGTTAGTCTTTCATTCGTCCGACTGGGGCCGACATAAGTGGCACTGCCGGGCCCTCGTTGCACCTTAAACCCGACAACCACAGCACCCGAACCCTTAACGCCTAAACTCGCGCCTCCGGAGGCACCTCCGCTGAATCCGACTCCTGAATGCAGGTCAACACGAAGCCGAGCAGGCAATCATCGGTAAGGAAATGAGGGTTGAGGGTTTAGGGGTTATATGGTTTAGATCAGAGGTTAGGGTTGAGGACTTCGGAATACCGTGCACAAGGGCAATATGAGGGTACTCTAGGGGTCCTACACAACGGCATTTTCAGGCTTCAGGAGTTCGGACTTCAGAGATTGGATTTTTTTGGCCCTAAACCCTATAAACGGGACCTACGAAGTTTGGGGTTTCGGGCTCGGGAGTCTGAGCTTTGAGGGTGAGTCTGTACCGCACTGTACTGCTTATTTTTGTGTGCTCTTTGCCAAACCGTAAACCCAGACGGGCGAATCGGGTTCCTGCAAAAGCTCAGTGCATTTCAGCGCAGCTCGTTTTAACGGGGTGGAAGCCCCAAGAACTGATTGATTCAACTTACCAGCATCAGATGGGACTTATAAGTGTCAGATGGTAACACTTGTATCACTTGTCTAAGCGTGCCTTGCACCCTTTTCAGCAGGGAGTGAGGTGCCGGCCAGCGCCCTGACGAAGGGACCGTGCAATCGTCACCGGTCTATTCAGCGCCCACCATCCCTGTAATATGGATCCATCAAAACCTCCCTAAACCCCAAACCCTAAACCCCTAAACCCGCTCCTGAAATAGGAAGCTGTCAAACTCCGGCACTTTTCCTCTGAGGTTGTCTTTGGAAGCGATGGTCACCTCAGTTGAAGGCCCAGGCCAGGAATTTCAGGATGACAAAACACAACAGGCACCTGTGCATAGCGTAGGCCGGGGCCTTAACAATTAGAATAGGGTTCTGGGGCCCATTTTACTACAGTTCATAATAAGGAACCCCCAAAGAGTATTGGTATTTATTTAGGCTTCTATATTAGTGACTCAAATCTTTATGCCCGGGAGTGTGCTTGCCCGCACGCCCCTTCTGTCCTGTCATTCAAGCTCACACCGTACCTGGCACACCGCTTGCTCTCTGCATTGTCTGTCTTTCTTCCGCCACCCCCAACACCTCGTGCAGTTTGCTGTGCAGATTCGCACCCAGACCTCAAAACCACAATTCTACAGAAAGAGGGCCAACATGAGGCGTTGTTGCCATAATACGACAGAGAGAAACAGGCTTCAAACAGCGAGGCCGACCTGACTTGATGGATCCGCAAGAAGTTGAGCAACAGTGAGAGTCTCTGGCTGAGGTTTTTGGCTTGGGGTGTTGGATTGACCTGGGGCCAAATTGACCCGCTGTGTTTCGCCTTCGTGGCACGCCAGCTGGGACGCGACGGCCTAGTTGCCGTCGTCCTGACTTCATCACCTTCAGGGTTTGCGCGACTTTGTGGATGTGGGCCCCAAAGATTCAGCTCTCTCGATCATGACTGCTGCCATGGAGAGGCATTTCGAATGCAGGAAAGCGAATGCTACAAGAGCTTCATGTCTACAGGATCCAAACAGCCTGGAATCCTGAATCTTATAGGTGAGGATCTCATCCCTCACCGCGCAGAGCCTTCATCAACTCCCACTTCTGTCAAGCTCGTGTCGCTGCAGGTGGAAGCTTTTGAAAAGGAGTGCATGCTGCTCTCTTCCTCAGTGGAGCTCACAGATATAGAGCCCATGTTGAAAATAATCCGGGTCCTTCGGATTAGGGGGGCAGGACAGGTCTCCTGTTGTACGCCTGAAGAGGATCGCGCAGAACAAGACAGAATCTACTCTTGCGAGCAAGCATCTGCTTGGCGCAGGCTCTGCGCAAAGGCCAGCTCCATCTCAACACTTTCGCCTGCGATCTTCGCCTGCTCTGCCCAGAGCTCAAGATCCTCGGCCTTTCGCTCGAGGATGGCGTCCATGATGGATTTCCATACCAGCCCTGCCTCCTCCAAAACACTGGCCTGGAATGCCAAGCGTTGCAGAAGAGCTGAGACGGGTGTGCCGGCGGAGTTCAAGCACACGGTGGCATCGATGAGGCGTAGGACACTTCTGCTTTTTATGGCCTCTGCCACTGTTGCGACGAACTCCGCCTGAGCCACCTGGATGGGGCCATGTGAAAGTATGCACTGGGCACGAATGTTTTCCACCCGACATAACTCATGAGAACAACTGCTGGTTTTGGCTTTGCTTCTGCATCACTGACACCATGCACTCCCACAACGAAGATGACTAGGCGGTTCACTATTCCTACCACGTGCTACCATCGCTGCCGCTACTGTTGCCCCTGTAAAGCACTACGACCAACAGGACCACTGACACAACTGGTCCGACTAGCAATGCGACTATCTATATATCTATCTATCTATCTATCTATCTATCTATCTATCTATATATGTATGTGTATATATATATATATATATCATACTCTGCGCTGGTCACGACGAAGGCCACGACTGCCGCGGCCGCAACTACAGTCTGACTCACTCTGAAGAAGAATGACAAACAGGAAAGGCTGACCATGAATACCTAGACTAGCTCAACTACAGATAAGAAGAGCAGCAACAGCAGCAGTGGCAACAAAAGCCATGCTGAAAGCTGCACCACTAGCAGCACCAGCAAAGCAGCGCAACACCACCAGTACCAGAAGCATAAACAGCGGCAACACATCAGCTTGAAACATGAGAACATGTCAATTTGTGGTAATAACGTAAGACGGCACTTTATGCACATTTGCTTTCACAGTAAATGCCGTGAGAACGCTGCGATAGCGCTTTGTGCCGTATTTGCATCCTATGTGCCGCGAACATTTTAGATTGCTGGCCATTGTGTTGGTGTGAAATCAAGAACATGGCGATGACAAAGGTGAACCTGATGTGGGCTACTCATCACAACACAAGCTTGATAAGGGCAACACAAAACACCGTCCTGCTGCAGAAGTCCACACCACACCGCATCGAGCTGAGCATTTACAGCATCCAGCTTGCTCTGGCAGTGCTTCTTCACCTGGAGCTTGCTACCCCCTTGTAAGGTAGCCTCGAAGAAACAGGATCATTTGTTCTGAGATAGAACAAGTCACACGCGGGTATGGCGCCTGGAGTTCAAGGCTGTGCAACTAACAGAAGCCTGTCGGATTCTCGTTTCATGCATTTGCGTCGGTAAGCACTCGTTGTTCTTTCACGTGTCCTGGAGAGGTTCAGGGACCACTGGGGTTCTTAATGCAACTCCTGCTTCAGAGAAGTCCAACAGCTCGGTGTCGGCAGGGTGTTGTGCAAGGTGGCCCTGACAACTCTTGGATCCTATTCCTTGGGGTCTCCAGCAGCATCACTTTCCTTCTGAACCCTTCGTTTAGGCTTGTCAGGACTTGGGGCTTGCAGCTAACAAATCTCACTAAGGTGACGGCTTAAAAGGTGGCCAGTTCTTTCACTGCACGGAACTGCTTCCATGGTCTGGTGCAGAGCCTAGTTCCGAAGAAAAGACTGAACGCGGAATGCAAGCTGATTTTATAGTTCGGGGTGTCGCAGGTTCGCTAGACGGGTCCCCATAACTGATGCAGGAATGCCTTCATCACCCTAATCATGAACGAACATTGAGGGAAGCGGCTGCCACAGCAAGAGCATCTGAATCCTCGACGGCAGATTTCGTGAAACCAGCCATCGCAACATCTCCGCAAGTGCTACTTCCGCAGCACAAGCCCTTGTGCGGCCCTTTGCTTGTCTGTAGAAAGTCTACTTGTGAATGTGTTCTCCGAACATATGTAGGTAGAGCCCTCACTGTCTCGGACAAGGGCCACAAGTGAGGATGAGGATGCTGCAGTCGGAGAGTGGTGCGTGTGAGCTGCAGCATCTATGTCTACATGCACCCCGAGCCGGATCCACCTAAACATCGAGCGAATAGATCTATTTTTGAGTTTTGCGATTGCTACATCCCGACATTGAACCCTGAACCCCTAAGCCCATGAGCCCCAGGTCGTTTGAACGGTGAGACACTTTCTGGTAGCCCTGGGCTACTAGGGCTACGTTGAACCAGCGGCAGGTGGTGCACATCGGCAAACTTGAAGGTGTTCTGAGATTTGAAGGCTATAGGCCCTTGCTAAGACATGCAGTCTTCCGCGGCAGGGGGGGTGTCGAGTCGTATCACAATTTTTACGTACTGGTTGCGAGAAACCAACGAAGGGCCCGCCATGAGTTGGTCCCACTTTGCCGTGCCATCACTCTTTACTTGTACTAATGCATCACAACCAAGGCAGTCCGGGTTGATTCAACTTACTGCAGCCGTCATTCTGACGTTCCCTTGGGGAAGAGCTACACATCAGCTGCAGGCACTCCTCCACATAAAGTTCGCCTCCACGGACTGGCGTGCCGGCACCGTCGGTATCCTCAGTTGGCCAAAGCGAGCGGAGCGAGGCGAAAGATGTGCAAGTCATGTACGACGACCTTGAGAGTTCAAGAGTTCAATGGGCCAAAGAACCCTCAACTGCAAGCTTCTGTGATCATCGATATCTGGGACCGCCACTCCGACAACAGAGACGACATCCATGGATTCCCTGCCGGCCCAAGCCTGATCGACGACAGGGGAAGCTAGGCCCTCCCGCAGTAGGTCCACGCTTTGGGACAGCTCTGGCCGTGTCGAGACATGACCTGGAACCACCTGCCTACGGCTGGCCGGTGTTCCAGGTCCGCGTTCTGGCTCGGTGGGTCCGGAAGAGTCGCACACCGAAGACAACTTCGAAACCCCTATACATCATGTCGCTTGCCTTTTAAGCCTTTTCAGGTGAGCCAGAGCCGTGCTCAGCGCGGCTCGGCGCGCGGTTGGCCAGCATGCTCGTACAGGGTGAGCAAGCGTGTTTGACGGTGTATGAATCTATTTATCTTTGTCCCTGCGTCATCTATGTATGTGTCGGCAAGTATGTAAGCAAGCAAGCAAGCCAGCAAGCAGGCAGGCAGGCAGGCAGGCAGGCAGGCAGGCAGGTAACCAAGCAAGCAATCAAGCAAGCAAGCATGTAAGTGTACATGTAAGTAGATAAATGAAAAACTGCGTGAGTACAGTAAGTATGTACGTATACAATACAACGCATGCACGAAAAAAAAGCTGTCTGCGTTGATAGGTGGTTGCATGTATACATGTATCTACGCATGTATGTAGGTACGCATGTAAGTATACAACTGTACGTATGCATGGAATACGTATGCGTGCACATGTGTGCCTGTGTGAATGTGTGTGGGCACAGGCATGTAGGTATGTCCTTTGTGTGTGCGTGCATATGTATATATATATATATGTATGTACGTATGTACGTATGTACGTATGTATGTATGTAGGTATGTATGTGTACAGATATATGTATATATGTATATATGTATATATGTATATGTATATATATATATATGTGTGTGTGTGTGCGTCTGCATGTGACAATGTGCGTGTCCGTATGTGTGTATGTGAGCATACAGTGGACGTATGCATGTACTGTATGCCAAAATACGTGTGCGTGTGGGTACATGAGTGTCTGCTTGTATATGTATATGTATACGTGCATGAACAAGTCTGTATACAAGCATGTGCATGTGTGTACATGCGGAGGCACACTTGCACACATGCAAACTTATGTATGCAAGTCTGCATGTAAGCATGGGCGCATACGCGAACAAACACATCCCTTCACTGCATACTGTGCACAGTCCATCACAGACAGTGCGTGCACTACATGTACCCGTATAACATAAACTGCATACATCAACACGTACATACAAGCATGCATGAGTACAGACATAAGCACATTTGCACATGTACATGATTGCATGCATGCACACGCCGGTCACGTTGAGCATGCAGGCTTTCCTAGCAGTCCTAGTTTCCAGCGTTGGCTGAAGGGCGTGACACAATGTCACGAGCGGCGCAGTGACTGTCATGTACTATAGAGCATAAACTCAAAATCGAGGTAAGTTCGCATAAGCTCACACAAGGATTTAGGCTGCTATAACATTAGTGGTCAAGCCGACCTGCTGCTGCTGATACGAAAAATCGTGCAGATCTTCAAAATTTCAAAAGAATTGAACCCGACGCTCACACCGTCTGACCCATGTCAAGTCAAGCAATTCCCTCGGCGATGCAAGAGGCGCAGCTTCGGTTCTTCTGCCGCCAGCAACACCGATACCTGGGTAGTCGAAACAAAAGTTTAACCTCTCAGTATCTCAAGAGTCTGTGGACCCCAAAATGCTATGGTTGAAGGCTACCAACTCTGCTGGGTAGTAAGGGTGCGAAACACCAGCAAACACCAATGCCGCCACCGTCCAGAGAGGTGCTTCCCACCAACGCTCGGATGCGGCAGCATTTAAGGCAATAGCAAGTCCCAGGGCGTACAGCAACCACAAGCTGCCCGATATCGCCAAAGTCTGCAAATACAGATTTCCTTTGAAAGCGCTTGCTGGCAAGTGTTCGCAGGCATAGATGAGAAGAGTCAGGGTAGCAGGATACCACAGCATATTTTGAGCCACCATGAAACCCAAGATGTAAGCCAGCACATCTTCAGCAGGTGCATTGGACTTGACCATTGCCACAACAAAATCCAGACAAAATGCGGTCAACGGGGTCATGATGATGCCGTGGTAAACAAGGGGAAGCTGAAAATTAAGATGCACTTCCTCCCGGAAAGGGCCGCGAACGTACTCGGAAAAAGCATCTAAGCTGCCGTACCAACTTTTGATAGCGTCGTGTATATACTTCCGGTCGAATTCGTCGCGGCACTCCACTTCCTAAAATTGACATGCAGCAACGATGCGTTGGGCTCTACATGGCTGCATATAGGGACACAGCACAACAAATAAAGATGTTTCTGTGTATGTATGTGTATATATATATACACATATATATATATATACGCAAGTATATACACATACACGTCACAATATGCGGTAGTATGACACGAAGCCATACAAAGCACACGGCAAATCACTTCACCCATTGAAAAAGCACTCCCCGAATACTACAAGCACCTCGAGGCCAATCCTCCCGAAATCACCCCTGCCCTTTTAAAACCTAATTTTCATTGGGGGGTCCGGAGCAAGAGCGGCAGTAAGAGCAAGAGCAAGAGCAAAAGCAAGAGCAGCAGCAAGAGGAAGAGCAGAAGCAATAGCAAGAGGAAAAGCAGTTGCATGAGCGAGAGCAAGAGATGCAGGAGCAGTTGAAAGATCCCTCAAAAAAGACCGTAGAGATAAAAATACTATATCAATAAAACACTGTCCGAATGTTTTTTTGGGGTGGAGCGGAGCCCTCTCTTTTGATACTAGGGGGAAGGGGTCATATATAGATATATATATATATATACATACATACATACATACATACATACATACATACATATCTATATAGGATAAGTCTGTAGGATGTATATAAACACTGTCACCGGCTAGTGACAGAGTATAGGGGGGGTACACATGTGTACAAAATAAGCCAACGAATAGCACATAAACCACATACAGAAAATATCCATCCTTATGTTTATCTACACATACAGGTTTGCAGATGTTGGAAAATGATACTTGCCGAGGCCATGCCTCCCTCACCTCAAAGGTGTCCAAGCCTGAAAGGAGTCGCTGTCTTTCAAGGCTGTGTTGCCGCAGCGAGTATGCCAGGGGAAACGAGCAAACACTCGCTCCTCCCAGCAGTGACAGCGTAAATACTTGGCCCAAATCATAAAATATTCTTCCGAAGGATAGCACGATGCTGATAGCATGGAGGCACAGGAAAACCTGGCATGCAAAGTTCTCGAGATATAGCGGGGCAATGGTAATCCTTCCAGCGGGGTTCATCTTGCGATATGCCGCCAGCTCAAACACACACCACAACCTGAGGGACCGTGTAAGTGTAGACACCGCACCCATAGGCTTGACTGTATGCCGTTATTGCTCCTACCGTTTATGGAACATTAATGCTGTGGTTTGGTCTGCAGGACTTTACAAGCTTGGCAACTATATAGGGGGGGGGGGAACTTCAAGATCCCTCACCTGGACAAGTACGGCGCGCTCCACAGCACGTGCAAGTTTGCGGAAACGGACAGGACGCCTCCGATGTTGTAGATCCCTTGCTTCATAAGGGCTTCGTCTGTCTGATGGACACATACCAAATCCAGGAAGCATGTCGGCCCACTGCGAGGCAGATATGGAAAAACCAGCAAGCTTCCTTGCTGCTTGTCGGTATATAGGGAAGGAGGAGACGTCATACGTTATTGACAAACCCCATATGGCTTCCCTATGATTCCACTACCATCTAACCACCGCCCTAAAGGCCATAAGATATAAAGTATTTCCATCTTCTATTCATTCATGGATTCCCTGACCATCCGATACCATACGCCCTAAACCGCAGTTTCGTTTGCCTGCCCATTCCGTCCTATTCATTCATGGATTCCCTGACCATCCGATACCATACGCCCTAAACCGCAGTTTCGTTTGCCTGCCCATTCCGTCATTTCCTTCCAACCACCAGCAAGCTGCCGATTCCCGACGCCAGGCCGGCCAGCGTCACCCAGCATCCTATAGCCATGTCCTGCCGCAGGGCTGCTTCTACCGCTTTAAAGGGCTTTGCAATGGATTTAGGGTTTAGGGTTTAGGGATTCTGGTCGAATACCGCTTCAAGGCTTTGGATCTATAGGTTTAGGGTTTAGGTATTTTGGTTTTGGGATCATAAAGATACACATCAAGAGAGATGTTTTTCAGGACCATGAGCCTAGTGCAGCATGTTCTTACCAAGGAGACACCCAACCGTCCTGGTGTTGGGCCCACGTTCTTGTGGTGTAGAACAAAGGCAGAACATCCATCATGCAAAGGGCAAAGGCGAGGCCTGTGCCTATAGTCCAGCAGGCGAGCATGAATGGGGAGCCGGACTGGACAAGAAGCGATACGAACTTTCTCCATCCAGGGGTATGCCAGGCGTGCGACAGGAACTTATCCAGACGGCTGACCTGCCTGGAATATTCGTAGATGCAGGCCTGCTGCACAGAATCCATCTCCACCGGCTTCAAACGCCAAAGCCTTCCCCAGGACTGTAAAGTTTGACGTAGTGGAACTCCTCGCACCAACTCTTCGTTCAACTGCATGAGGTCTCGGTCTGTACATTTCGACTTGGCAATGGTCACCGGCGTAAGCTCGCAGGGCAGAGAATTCGCCAGACGTTCCTGGCTTTCCACTTTGGGAAGTTCTGGCGCTGTTCCCCTGGCTTCAGCTTTGACCTGGGTTGCCACTCAGCCCTAAGCAACCCCAAGCAGTAACCATTATGGGCAACAACTTACATGCCCTGAACAACGCCTGTGCCACCATTATAAAAACAAATCGCCACTTATTTGTCATGCCACAAAAGCAACCAAGGGACGTGCTCAAGTTCGAGGGTTTCACTGGTTTCGCAGCAGCCCTGGCTGGAACTCTGCCCCATGGCCGCTGCACTTGAAACTTGTAAGGTTTAGGGTTTTAGGGCTTCGTTTCAGTCATTGGGGATGTTCGGGTGTTTGCGGGTTCCGTTATTCGGGTATAGGTATGGGGGTACAAAAGTTTTATTGGGCTTATTTAAGCCCGCGGGAATGGCTTGCTCAAGCCAAAAGACCCTTTCGGAGCTTGCTTTGCATTGGGCCTTGGTGGGTGGTTAGTATGTAGGGAGTCCTGAAATGGAAATCGAAGCAGGAACAAACTACTCCTAAGCTCATGCATAGATAGGTAGATAGACATACACATACACATACATATAC
>CAJNDV010035875.1:12633-24443 GCA_905221635.1 Symbiodinium sp. CCMP2456
ACCTACCTACCTACCTACGTACGTACGTACATACATACATACATACATACATACAGACACACAGACACACACAAGCATACGTACATACACACATCACATCACATCTCATCACATCAGATAACATAACTAACATACGCACATAGACATACGAAATCATACACAGGTGTGTATGTATGTATGTATGTATGTATGTATGTATGTATGTATGTATGTAGACATGTGTGTGTACATGTGCAAATCTCTCTATATATATATACATATATACATGTGCCTGCGTAAGTGCGTGTATATATATATATATATATATACACGACATGTGCAAGTCTCTCTCTATCTATATATATATATATATATTTACATGTGAATGTGTAAGTGTACATATACATATATATATATATATATATATACAGACACATGTATGTAAACTGATATGTATATCTATCTATATACATATATGTGTGTGTGCATGTAAACATATGCTATATGTGTGCATGCATGCATGCATGCATGCATGCCTGCCTGCCTGCCTGCCTGCTTGCCTGCCTACACGCATGCATGCATGCATGCATGCATGCATGCATGCATGCATGCATGCATGCATGCATGCATGTAAGATGTCCCGCCGTACAACAGTTTCCGGGGCTTCCGGTGTAAGCTCCTGGGGACTTGAAGGTGCTTGGATTGTCAAGCAAATCCACGGAATAGCCTCACGGGCTTGGAAGAGGTCTGAAGTTCGCGATAAGGTAGGGGATCTTTGAGTTTTCGGGGCTCTTCCTCAAACCCCTCAACCCTAAACACCCCAAAACCCGAAAGCCACACACAAAGAAACTCAACCTGAAACCCGAAAACCGTATAGTTCAGGGTGTCTACGCCAAAAAAAACACAATCACACATACACACACACACACATGCATACACACGCTGCGCACACACACACACACACGATCACGAACTCGTGTTTCCAATAGCTCGAAGAGGGCCTGCGTTTGGTAGGCCAAAGGGTTCCAGGTCTAGTGTCCCGTTTCTTGTGTTTTCACTTGTATTCGGAGAGACAGAGGAGTTGGAGAGCCAGGGCATGCTCGCACACCTCCAGCTAGTGTGGTGGGGGGTGGGACGGCCGTGGTCGTGCGTGTTCTGATCTGTCTTGAACGCACGGTGTCGCGATTTAGATTGGTTCTTGGGCCCTTGGTTTCGAAACAATTCAGCTTGGGGTCACCGGTGCCGAAAAAGAAGGCTACATTCGGGAACCAACGTTTTTGGAATAAACACTGGACGGGCACATCTACCAGGCCATGCCAATAACTCAAACAAACAGTTGGCAAATGAGTCTGCAAGGTCTATGGCGTCAATTCTACCTATATGGACATCTGCTGGGGCCCCGTGCTTGCAGCGGAGGCTATCAATGACCAAGTCCAAACAGCTGCACGAGCTTAGGTACCCCTCGACGGCGATACCGGATGCTGTTACTGCCAGTTACTACAAACATCACCATAAACAACCAACATATCGAGTCACCAATCCTCAAGATAATGATGATGATGATGAGCCTATCTATAAGCACATGTCCACTCACCAAACATGAGCTATACTTCACATCATGTCTAAACCTTATATACTGCTTTAAGCCGGTAAACGTAAACATGGGCAGTGCCTCCGCGACAAACTGCTCTAAGATCATCTCCTGAGCAATCAGGCGACCCCAATTGGGATTCGGACTCTCGCAACTCGGACACTTTAGGGCTCAGGGCTTAGGCATTAGGGCATTAGGGTTTAGCATTTCCACTTTAGGGCTTCGGGTAGCACACCGAGGCAGTTCAGAAGCAGATCACTCCCGTTCTAGAGTATACTTATACTGCTCATGTGATCTAGACTTGCCAGCGCATGTAAGCCTTTCGCGGTATGCTTGCAATCTGATGACTTTCAAGAACCTGCCTGAGACACAAGAGAGACACAAGATCGTCAGTCCTGCGCTTCAGGATCCTGATCGAGCTCTTCCAGCACGCCCCGCGCATATCTGGGAGTTGTGGCAACATGGGACTGCCCTTTGAGGGACGAAAATCGCGCCAAGCTCCAGAACACGAACGCCTTGAGAAAGGGCACCCCTTTGAGGAACCTAATCCGAGCAGAGCCCTGCCTGGAACCAGCACCCTCATAACACCCAGGAAGACACAGAAGCCTTCGGCCCTTCTCAATCTACGACCCTTCGTCGCAAGCAGAAGCCCTGACATCTCAATCCGCACTACTTCGACGTCTCCGCCGGATCCGACAGCCAACGTTTTCTGAGTTTTTCCTGGAGTGCACACCGCGAACACCATGACGAAGGTCCTGCACCGAAAACCGCAATCTCGGTATACAGACCTCAGAGGCCCACACCGCGACCTGAAATCCTACCCCAACCCCAAACCGGATGAAGTTCCGGGTGTGAGCCAAAGACATCTGCATTTCCTTTCTTCAAGCGTTTGGGAGGATCTCTACAGTGCTACGGTCGCGGCAACTACAACATCCGACTCCCTTGAGGATTAGGAATTTGACACTCAAAGCAGAACATGTCAGGACGGATGAGGTTGTGTAGAAGTGTAGATCGTACCTGTGCTCGTGAAGTCGCACATATTCCGCCGATACCCCACACGACAAGTAACTAGAACTTAACATTCCCCAACCAGCTCTGAGGCCTCATTGAAAAACACACGGCCCGCACACCTCGCCGCGAAAGCTCCCAAAACGGCGCTTAGGAAACATCCGCACCCTGAGCACCCAGAGAAGGCAACCCAAACATGAAGCAATCCCGGAACCTGAAACTGCTCATCTCTCATGTCTCCAAGTAGTGAAATTCCGGGTATTCGGAATCCGACAGCAAGCCTTCTGAAGATTTCGAAGGGAACAGGCCGGCCCTGTGGGTCCAGCTTCGTCCGGAAAAGGCGCGAGTATCTCGGAGCGTAGGTTTTTGATGGGGCATGGGAGTTATAAAAACGAAAAATCAAAATTCCGAAAACCCTATATTATAAAGCCCAAATCCCTCAACCCTAAATATTCCTGCACCCCCTAAGAAGGGCTTGTGCTCTGCGTTAAGGACTTCCGTCCACGGATAGCAGGCGGGAGATGAAAAGATTTAGGATGTGGGGTTCAGGACTCGGGGTAAGGACTCAACGGCAACAACAGCGATAGAAAACAAACCTGCAATCGTCGCAAATTTAGGAGTGCATACTTACGACAAATGAACCCAATTTGCATTTGTGTGCACGACTGTGCGTCGTTACAGAACAGTCCAAACATAAGTATGTACATGGACGGACATAGATAGATAGATAGATAGATAGATAGATAGATAGGTAGGTAGATAGACAGATACATAGATAACATAAAACTTAGACAAATAGGTATAGACTGAGCAGGTTGTCGTTGCTATAGTATAGTATCGCCCATAGTATAGAGCATAGTACACCAGCGCATGAGCGTAAACGTGTTTGTAAAATATGAACATGAAATAACTGTGAATCACAATACATGGCACGACATGCATGGCAACACATTATGCTACACTAAATACAATGTACTAGGGTAAGTCATGCGAGGCTTCAAAATGACAAAGTTATGTTCCGTGCTATAATGCTAGCAATACGTGTGTTATATTCTGTCGTAGTATAGTATACAGTACCACTATACCATGCTGCCATATGCACTCTACGTTGCTATACTATACGCTACTATACTCTGCGGTGCAAAAAACCTCACTTCTGTCACAATACAGCATGTGGTGATGTACTAGACCATGCCGTTCTACTCCATTCTATATGTTATACCACCACTGCCACACCACGCCATTTTCGACGCGGCACTGTGCTACACTGTACTCTACTGTACTGTGCTACATTTTTTATGTGCTGCATGTGTTCTTTCGTGTGCCCAGGTTGTGCATCTGACTCTTGTCGTATGCATGCATTGAAAGTCAACCTACATGCTCCAGGAAATATCTAAGGCCCTATTGGATCCTCACCAACCTAGGCATACTCAGTTCAAGGCTATTCTTGCCCGAGGATATGCCTCCGAACGTGCAGAACATTTGGTCCGCGAATTGGTTCGAATGATCCCCGATTCACTGCAGCCGAAGGCACGTGTCTCGTACCTCTTGCAGCTCCTTGGAATCGGCTGGTTGAGAAAAGAAGCCTTCATATATCCGCCGTTATATCCTCCGATGTTATCACCTAACTAGAAGAAAGTGTCCGGCCAGCAATAATAACGGCGACATAAAGGACACTGATGAATAAGCCCACTTCGGGAAAAGCGTATGTTTCAAGTGTTTCGGATCTGCCAACGTTCGAATCGCAGCTTGGCGGAAGGGCTTACCTTGGCAACTGCTGGCTGCCGGTTGTTGGCTTATACCGTCCTTGCCCGCAGACCAAACCGAAATCTATGTCGATCCTGGGCCTGCGCGAAGGAGTGGGCACATGATTTGCGAATGGCGTGGAGGGAGTTTCTCTGGGCCAAGGTTGCCAAGGGTAGGCCGCAGCATTATTGTGACGTGCAGGAGGTGGACTGTCGTCGAACCATGTTGTTGTGTGACACTCTAGAGGATGTTGTAAATGGGCCGTGTGATGCAAGTGCTATGTGTGCTTCTCGTTTGCAGGAGGAGGCTCGGAAACACGTGGCCATCATGTGTTTGATTCTTGCGGGAGGACCCATGACAGAGGAGCAGGACTAACGAAGACCGTACACCATGTTTCTTGGGAAATGCTCGGAGCATGAGGAGCTTCGTCGTCCTTTCATGTCTTTGCTTTCGGTGCCGTTGGAGTCCCTTCCTGTTTGCACTCGTTATGCTGGAATGATACCGTCGAGATTGACTCCGTCTGATGGGGAGGTCAAAGCTTTGCACACTGTGCTTGTTGGGATTTGGCAGTCGGATATTGAGACAGTCCATGACATGCAGCAGCCCTACCAAGATCGATTGCGTGTCGCTTGCCAGGCGAGAGTTGTGAATGACGGTGAGAGGGGGTTCCAGGAGAATGGGCATGTTCTTCAGCCTCGTACCAATGGAGAGCGAGTGTGGTGCAGGAAGTGTGGCCGTTTCGTTGCTAGACTCAAGCAGCTCAAGCATATGAAGTTGAAGAGTACGGGTAAGGTTTGCGGGCAGAAGGATCTTCCTGAACGCCAGTGGCTTTCTGAAGAAGGCTTTTCTTGCAGCGCGCCTCGAATAGAGTCTCGGAAAGAAGAGTTGCAGAATAATTATAGCAAGGGTGGGCATGTTCTCTGGTGGAACAAGCAAATTGGGAAGACAGTCGGAGCTGCATCGTATGCTGCGCCTGGGGTCAGCTCCAAAACCCAAGTACTAAGTCCCTACGAAGGCGGATGCTGAGATGATCGTCTTCCGTGATTCGGATCATTCTGAGTTTGATATCTCTGCGATTAATGTTGGCGGTTTTCCCAGCCGTTCTACTCTTGCTGAAGTGGGAAGTTCCGGAACAAATTGGTGACCGGAGCCTTACACCTCTGACGCCCAAGGCTTCCCCAAAGAAGCCATGAACTGAAGGACAGCCCACCCCCTTCACGCGTCGGGCGGCGAAAGCACCTTTCCCATGATGAAGCATGGCGATGCGCTCGTTCAGGGTAATGAGCTCCATCTCCTGTAGCTTCTTAAGACTGTGTTTAGGCTGTCTATAGCTTTAATCTGTTGTTGATGCTCCTTTGTTCGTATGTCTGTTGTACTTACTTGGGCGCGGTGCTGGCTTTCGGCAGGGATTGCTTGGAGCTTAGAGTCTTTAGTCTGGGGCTCCGGCTTCAGGAAGTTCAGGGACATTGCAGCTTTCATATAGACTTACAGACGAACGGGTAGAGTGCAGCAAATACACTCGGACTCACCGCTGCTGTGTCGATGCTGTGCGAACCGCCTTGCTGAAGCTTGTTCGCAAAAAGCCATTCGCTACCTCCACCACCGGCACCCCCAACGATGCCGACGAATACGAGAACGTCAGAAAAAGAGAAAAAAAACACATCTGAAAATGAGATATTGGCGAACTTCTATACGTTCAAGCCCTCTCTCTGTGCACATGCACGCGTGTGTGTGTGTGTGTGTCTGTGTATGTGTGTGCGTGTCTGCGTGTGTGTGTGTGTGCGTATGTGTGTGTGTGTGTGTGTGTCTGTGTGTGCGTGTGTGTGTGTGTGCGCGCGAATGTGTCTGTGCGTGTGTCTGCATGTTGTTTGGGTGGGTCGCTCGTTGCATTGCCGACTCGATAAGAACGGCGTTCAGTGAAAAGAACCAGCAGCCATGAAATCATGACTGCCCATGAGCTAAAGCTTCTCACGGTCACTACATCCAGAAAGACTATTAAAGCTTACATTCTTTGTTGCGTTGTTGGTATACTGCATCTGGTCAGCATGTTTAATTGGCCCTGCTGTTAACATGTTGCGTACTCCGCAGTTCCAAGTCGTTTGCACCATGAATTCTCCTGAAGGAAGCCGTCGCCATTCAAGTCATGCGCCTGCCACGGGCTCCGTAGATGTAACATTGTGGGGAGCTTCAGAAGATGAGAGACACACCGAAAGGCAAGTGTGCTATTTAGCTTTGCGACGGGGAGGTGCTTGCGCGTTTAGCACAATGAGGACTGCTGGAAGTGCTGGTGCTGATGTTGATGAGGTGTTCGCAGTGGTAGCAACCGACACTGGTGGTGGTGGCGGGGTGGGCGGAGGTGGCAGTGGGGATGGTGTATGGGGTGATCTGGGGGTGATGGCAGCTGTGGTGGTGGTGATAGTGATGAGGATGTGGATGTACAAGAACGTGATGTGGCTTCATCGTCGACATTTTGTCGAAACCATTGTAACCATCGTTACAACGATTGACACCTTCGAGCCGTATAGCCTTATAGCCAACATCATCATGCACAACATGCACAGTTGCATACCCAAGAAGATTTAATGATTAGAAGCCATACAACTGCTCAAGAAGACAACGCTCATCGTCAACGGCTTTTTCACACCCATCACGAGCAACATCGCCATGCGCAGCACCGGTGATTGTCGCAAAATGCCCAACAACATCAGCAACAACTTCTGCCACTTCCTCATTATTGCAATGATCATGAAGTGTGACTAACAGTGTCGGATAGCTCTGTCAACGTAGCAGTCATCAATGCTAGAATACTAGACTCTACCACCAGAAGCAAATATCGGAGTCGCTGCCTTGAACAAATCCATGGTCAAAGTTTCTAACCTCAGTGAGCAAGGCTGTCCCGAGAAGGGCTTTTCTCCCTGTGTAGCGTTCCAAAGAAAAGAATTGAAGTCTACGCACAATATCGCAAACCTTAATGACATGTCGGTCGAGATCGATTACATCAGCTACTTGAGGCATGACTCCATACGCATGTGTGTGAGTGGGAATGCGTGTGTTTTTGAGAGGCGTGTGTACAAAACATGTGCATGTGTACGCGTGTGCGCGCATGTACATGCTTGTGTGATCGTTTGTGGTGCAGACATAGACTTGTGACACATTGTGACACTACGAATACGAATGTCCACCTTGCTGACAGTCGACTCTAGAGTCTCTACCGGTAGAAACCTGGATGATGCGTGTGAATATGCAAATCTGCACGGCCATATATCGCATATCTAGACATGTTTGTATCTCGTAATTAGACGGAAAGCCTAATCACAGCACTGGCCATGCAGCTGCCAACAAAACTGAAAACACATGGAAAGCATAAGGCGAGCAAATGTACACGCTCTGGTAAAGTCCAGCACGCCACGACAGTCCAAAATGCTACTAGCGATTTGAAATGTGGCTCGTGCTTGAGTAGAAGTATGGCTTCTACAGCATGGGACCTTGCGTCTCGAAGCCTGGCCAACCCGCCAAACTGCTTTGGAATTCCACACATCTGCAAACACGCACGCACGCACACACACACACACACAGACGCACACACACACACACACAGGACATGTCTGAGACCACCTACACAACTCAACTCGAACACACAGACACGCACAGACAGACAGAGAGACAGACCGACCGACCGACCGACNNACACACACACACACAGGCGAACAAGAGCATCAGCCAACGGGAACATGTTACTGACGTCTTGTCCCTTGGACCAGCACCTAGAGGGATAGAGAGAGAGGCTGAGCTTGCCTAAGGACGTGGGTAGTGTGTGCATACTTCTACGACTCTTCTACGAATCTGACCAGATAGATTGTCTGCACGTGTAGGACATCACTGATGCGCCCGACCTGGAAGGATCAAGCTCCAACGTCTCTTTGGCGAACTTATCCTTCACAGCTCCGTGGGCGGGGGGGGGGGGGTATCGAGGCGCTCTAAACTCGAAAACGGCACTTTTGTCTTCCTTCTGGGTATACGATGATGACGATCCACAGGTAGCGGTATTGATTTGGTGGAGCTTGCTGTCCCCATTGTAAAGACCAACATGTCGCAACTGCTGATTGCGTTGATAGAAGGAATCTGACTCTTGCGCATTGCGGGCGTTATGGCTCTTCTCCTTCTCGGATAATCCGTATGGAATACCTCGGCTTCGGCGTGCACTCGGGTGGGAGAAACGAACGAGACCATGTAAGCCCTGAGACATGGTAGACACAAAGTGATCCCTCATACGCCCAATCGCTCAGTGCCTACCGATTTCAGAGGTTGGAACTTGCGGTCACTCGATCTGACAGGGTTGTTGCAAGCCTCAGGGTTGTAGTTTTCCACTGAAGGTTTCGGCTACGTTTGTCTGGAGGTGTGCTACTGATGAGTGCAGGGAGCGCTGACATGCGCTGACTATCAGCTCCTAGGTCGAACCCTGAAACCTAGAGCCGGCAGCCCCTGCCGGATCAGCGATGGACATGCATGCGCGCATGTATATAACGCATATTTATGTATGTATGTTTGCCTAAAATAGCCTTGAGTGATTCTCGGGGATGCTGGCTTGAAGCATGTCTGGCTCGGCCACATGGTTTGCTGAGCTTATGCGGATAATTATGCCTAGGGCCTACTCGAGTTTAGGGTGCCTTCCTGCTGGGAGGAATGAAGCCGCTCCCCGAAATACTGCACCATGCCTTCTCGGAAACCTACTACCACCTCCCCCACGGGCCTTAGCTTTCCGCAGCCGCTTCGTTTCCACCTGTCCACTCTCGGCTGTGTCTGAGGTTTGCAGATTTGGGGACAAAAGTTTTTATCGGTTTTTGTTCGTCGCCCGCCCAGCTGACCAAGTCGCACCGCAGGGAGATCTTCCAACAAAGACACAGGGAGGATCCCAAGGCAAGCTGGACTCCCCAAGGTTGAAGCGGCACAGATGTTTAGGATTCAGGGTTTCATCTTGAACTCGCTTTGAGGATGAATCCAGCTCACAGGTGAGCACGCGACACATGTTCTTGCGATCTGGGCGGCATCCAAGACCGTGGGGCGATTGATTGTTGCCAGCTTGACAGATTGTGTGCTGCAGCGGGAGTTCAGAGATTGCGAATGCATCCGAAGACGCGCTTCCTTCAGAAAGCATGCGGACTTGTGCAACATGATCATCATCTTTGCCACGACGATGTAGGCGGCTCTGTCAACACAACACTGGTTCGCACCTTCGTGCTCACCCACCTTATTGTCAAGGCGAACGGCTTCCAACTGCCTCAGAGGATAACATAATGACTACTTCCCGGCACCGAAGCCCATCCAAGAGAGGCCTGCCCATGCGTATCCAGGCAGAAGATCCAATCTGCTGCATCGATGGTCGTGCATGCTGTGCAGCTGGAAAATGCGCCTGTCCAGGCAAGAAGCTGCTGTGCGAATCTAGTTGACCTCGAACAGCATGCAGGGAGGGCAACCTTAGAAGGCAGGGTTTACATAGTCTATAGGGCCCAAAAACGTCAATACAACATGAACTCTAGCAGACTCTCGGCCGAACAGACCGTGCGGGGCCAGCATCCGACGGAATGTACCCGGATCAGCACTGGAAGAATTGGGCCGAAATACCGTTTAGAGCTTCGGGTTGAGGGTGTAGCCCTAATCTCTTCAACCCCTTTTTCCTCCCATCCCTAGTCTCATAAGTCCGAAGTCGCAATCATCCCGCATACCTCTGTGATCGTAGCCAACACGGGAACCGTAGGTGGCAGCGGTAATTTGCGCGGAAGCCAAAAACATCGCAAGCTCAGACTGCCCAGTCCCTAAACACCGGAGCCTTCTTCAGAGCTCTTCTCTGTCCTTCTACACATGCGAACCCTCAGCGAGATAGCACGGCACTTTTAGATTTTAAGCTTTCTTCCTAAACTCGGAACACTGCGAACACCTAGAAGCCTATAAGCCCGATATGATAGTCCCAAGCCCCCAAAAACGGCACGCTCATCTCAATAAGACAGGAGAACTTCCCGAGTTAGTGCCTTGCTGCGAGCAAAGGTTGGCACCCATCCTGCGCGAGGCCCACTGGACTTAGGAAGTTGGTGGATATACCTAGTTAGACCCTCTAATGTAGGTTTAGAGTTGAAGGAATACCTCTCTTAGGTTACCTTAGGTTCTTAGTTATAGGGTCTTAGACAGAAGAATAGATTCTCCAAAAAAAATGGTGCTACAGTCCAGGGTCAGGTAGGCACCTGCAGGGTCATAAGGTTTAGGGTTGCAAGGTTTAGATCTGGGGATAGACGGTATTCTCTCTAACCCTAAACCCTAAGGCTGCTAGTTGAGGGCTCTCGGATCACAGGGTTGACGGGTGTAAGGTTGTAAGGTTTAAGGGCTTGCTTCCCCTCTAGGCGCTTCAGGTCTAGAGTCCAGGGTTGCAGGTGTCAGACTCTACGCCCAACCTACCTACCTAAGTCCACTGAGGGTTGCTTCAATGCCTAGCCTGGATGAGTGAGTGAGCTGGCAAATCTGGCTTGGGATACGTGCCGAGGCTTTAGGGAGTAGTTTCGACTCGCATGCCAAGTGGATAGGGTTGAGTGGGGTTGAAAGTTTGGTTTTGGAAGGGGGGCCTAAGGTTGTCACGCAGGCTTCTGCAATCACACGTTTACACTTGATGAGCCCCAATGTTAGCAGCAACCAATGCTAAAATTAACCTTTAACCCTGAATCCCCTGCTACACATCACATGTCTACGAGCGGACCGTGCTGCATTCTTACAATCCTGACACCGAACCTGACGAAAGGAGATGTTAGGAGCCGAGGTATCCTACCAGAGTGAGGCCCAGTCATGAATCCGCCTTGCCTGGTCGCCGCCCTCGCCGGCGGAACGACCAGGGATGGTGCCCCGCCAATCAAAAGCTACTACTTGAAGGCCGGCGAAAACAAGAAGAAGATGTATCTGCGTAGCCAAAAGAGGCTTAGCTAGGCTTTGATCCCGTGGCGCCGATCAATGTGCTCAGCTCCCCAACCCATGCTCCTATAGGAAACACTGGCTCCGAACCCTCCGAGATGGTTCCAGGCCTCTCTTCCCGTGTCGTGTGAAAGGGGGAACATTTCTTCTCATATACGAAACAGAAGTTGGTCATTATGTCAGCGATGATGGTGCGCAAACAAGGGAATAAACACAAAGAGGCAAGCTTGCCAAGACTTTGCCAAGGCTATCCTGCTATGTATATGTATATATACATACATACACATATATATATATGACATCAGCATATATATAGTCTACGGGGGACAAGGCCAAGGGTCTTAGGTTTGTTGTACGTGAACAACACAGAGTGCGACGAATTTTCGGAGGGGCAGTATGCACACATGCATACCTACCTACCTACCTACCTACCTACCTACCTACCTACCTAACTACCTACCGACCGACCGACCGACCGACCGACCGACCGACCGACCTACCTACCTACCTACCTACCTACCTACCTACATACATA
>CAJNDV010035876.1:1823-13219 GCA_905221635.1 Symbiodinium sp. CCMP2456
AGGGGACCCCGCGATGCGCATACTATCATATTCAATATTGCTAGTACACGTACACAGGGCTCCAAGGGCTGAGACGTGATGTGTTTTACCAATTACCAAGCCTCCATAGTCGACTTCTTACCGGTCTTTGTGGGCAACAAGAGGTAGCCGTATGATCGGTGTTTGAAGTGAACATGGTTGGCCTTGTAGTTTCGATATGAAAGGAAACCCCAAAAGTTGGAAACCGGGTTAAGGACAGTTAGTGCTGGGGTTCCCTAGACATCACTCTTCGGGATTGAGGCTATTGGGTTTCGAAGTTTTAGGCTTCTACCGTAGGACATTCTCCAACAGAGTAATAAACTAAGAGTACACAGAGCTTCGAGTCGCATCGTTGTGTTTCTCCAACGGTCACAGGGTCTGAGAACTGAGATAAAGAATTCTGGCCGTAGCCGTAGGCGTGCTGTTGGAGAAAAGCCCGCTTTTGCAGATATATACGGTTTTGAGTTTGGGGTTGAGGGATTCTTGAAGTGCTGCATCCCATCTACAATAGCGGGATGAAACTTGAACAAAACGTCATGGGAAACACCCGCACGCGCCACGTGAATCCGCAACAGAAGCCGGTAGATCGTCCACGTCACATCGAATTTCAGACATGCCGCATACAATCCGTCAGCATCCGGAGTCGCTACTCGAGCGACAATGCTCCAATGAGATCAACACGCCATGGCCCCCGAGCTGCTTTCGGCTGTGCAGGATACGTCTTGCCGGAAGCGGAGGCGACGCTTCGGCAACAAATCATGGTCTTTTGCAACAGCGCTCGAAGGTGAAGACCAGGTCCCAGCAGTTTCTGAAGCCACCTGGGGACAACTCGAAAATTGCCATTCGAAGGTGAAGCCAGGTATGGTAGAACGCATTGAGCTAGGGCCACCAACAAGGGGCAACTACAATAGTCCTACTTGTCCAGTATCATGGGGAACTAAAGGTTAGCCTTTGGGATTGTATAGGGGTTCAAATACCACCAAACGGTTGAAGGTTACCAAACTACTCTACTACTAGGTAGTGGCCCTACAACTCACCACCGGCATCCTGATAGTCGGAGCAATCGCAGAGAAGTAGCTGAGTTTAGGGTTTAGGCTGCGAGCATGCAAACCATGGGGGCAAACCCGGAAGCAGTGAAAGAGAAGGAGCCACCATGACAGAAACAATAGCCATATGGTGACGCAGAGCAACCCCACGTTAAACACAAGTGCAGCTTTCCGTTCTAGCAGCTACCACAAAAGGGACGGCAGTTGCAGACTCCAGCATCTGCCTAAAGTTCGCCAGGTTTCGGGTTTAGGGTTTAGGGATCTGCTCTACCCTGCCACGATGGGGAGCAACAGAAGCAGTAGTGGGGTAGCGACAGTAGAAGGTGTCAAGGTGGCAGTGGTAGTGGCATAGTGGCTAGTAGCTGGTGGTAGTAGCAACCATGCTGGTAGCACCAGCTTTCATCGTCGTCGTCGTTATCGCCCTCCCCATCGAAATTCCCGGAGTCAACTTTGCGAAAGCCAAAAATAGAACCCTAAACCCCTAAACCCTGGACCCTAAACTTCCCCACCTGGCCCATACTTCTTCTCGTCACAGCAGAGTTTGGCATCAAACCCGTCACTCCAGCAAGAATAGCCTGACGTGTCGTTGAAAGCTCCTTTACGGTTTAGGGTTTAGGGGTTTCATCACTCACTCTCGGACATGCCTAGGCGAGGTTTAGGGGTTTAGGGTTTAGGGGTTTAGGGCTTAGCGCTAACTGCTACTCTTGTCAGAGGCTACGATTCCAAAGTTCCCCGATCTCCATGATAAAATGTCCGGCAACGTTGTGTAAACTGCCCGTGGGGGCGAGATGAAGGGATGCTCAGCACTGGACACCACGCATCGCAGATCAACCCTAATATTGCATCCACGCATATATGCGGGGCTGTCCTAGACTGTGGTCTCTTGGAGTTCGTCTTTAAGTAGTCAGCTACGACTACGACTGAAAAGAAAAACATGCCCCTGCCCAACCCTGCAGCCTGAACCTGGGTCAGCACGGTCTCTCGTCGCCTCTGCTTGGATGGGCACGAGCCGCTTCCGCATGAACCACTGGAAGCTCTGGTAGGAGACGAAGACACCAACCCGAACACGACCCAGCGTGCGCAGATCCTGAACCTCTTTCCCGAGGTCATCATCCAGATCTGCCTCCACCTGGGGGTTTCCGAAAATAGGGGACCCTGATATAGTACTTTAAATAGTAGGATCCTTCTTAGGAGGACCCCGAAGTACGGTACCCCTTGTTTTCGGAAACCCCCCACCTCCGTAGCAAACTTCAGCACGTCCTCCTGCACACAGTTGTCCCCGGCAGCGAAGACCCAGTCATCTCCGAACAGGATTCCACCCGGAGACAGAGCCTTCCATGCCAAGCGCAGCTCCAGTAAAACTTCGCCGCCCTCATGGGCAGAGTCTAAATAAATCACTTGCGGAAGCGGCGTGACGTGCCTTGCAGCAAGGGATCCCATCAACTTCAGCGCCACAACAGATGTCGCAGGCAAGGGCAGAATGCACATCTGGAGCCCAGCATCATGAACGTTGGACCGAAATCGGTCGTAAAGAGCGACCGTGCCGTCAGGACGCAGTAGATTCTTTCTATGCCTCTCCTCCCTCGGCCTCTCCTTAGCTGCCCAGTACCCTGGCCCAAAAAGTTTAAACTTTTCTTTTTGTAGGGGTTTAATATACCAAAAAAGTTTAAAGTTTACCTATTGGGCTCCTAAGTGTCCCAAATAACGTGGGCGTCCCCAAGAAACGTGTCCACGGCAACCACAGACGTGTTCAAGCCGTGCAGGTTCACCCGCTCTGCAGTGAGGATCGCCGATCCCCCTTCCTAGGGTTTAGGGTTTAGGGTTTAGGGGTTATTCAGTTTTACTAAACGAACCAGACAATAAAAAGGGCAAAAGGGTACTACTCAGGAACCTAGCTTCGAAAGCGCCCAGCTCCAACCAAAAACTTACGGGTTGGACGGCCGAGAACAGCCTGGGCCGTTGGTCGCGGCTTAGAGTTTGGGCTTACGGGCTAGCGGCTAGGATGAAGCCTGCATTGCCTGGTTTGTCCTGAAACCAGTCTTGCAATGTTGCTTTCATTGGCTTTGTGTCTTGACCCGTCGAGGAGACATTGCAACGCATCCCACCGTGCCACCCAGACGATAAAGGCCCCTTTCGCCCAAAATAAACAACCTACTGTCAATAATCCCTGAGGTTTGCTTTCCATAACCGTGCAAATTGACTCTCACGGACCACCCGGGAGAAGACCCCCAGCCTTATAGCACCCATGAAGCGCTAAGCCCTAAACCCCTTAAGCGTAAACCCTAGGCACTAAACTCCAACACTTACAACATAAAACTCAATAAAGCGTAGTACAACAACTAAGGTAATCGAATAGAACCCAGGCAGCACCATGTCGATGTCTCTCCTCGAGACATGCGTCATGCCACGATCGAAGTCCCTAGGCTTGTCTTCCTGGGTTCTTCAGGATTTAGGGCTTTCGGGATTAGGGTTTAGGACTTCAGAGTTTAGGGGTTTAGGAATTTGGGGTCTGCAAGGGTGTGAAGAAGAAGGATGAATGTTTTGGGTTCAGGGCTAGGGGCTTTGGGGGGAGGATTTTCTTGTTAAGGAACTCTGTCTAAGACGTCATAAAAAAGAAGAAAAGTGTAGCATTTACCATATACCCAAAAATGGGAGTATTTTAGTTCAGTCCACCAAAGCTATAGTTAGTTATACAACCTTAAACCCTAGGCCCTGCAACGTTAAACCCTACGATCCCAAAGCCCCTTGACAAGAATCAGCGGCCCTTGTTTACACAGGCTTGATTGGAGGGACCCTAAACCCTAAGCCGACAATTCCCTTAAGTCAAAGGCGCAGCTTACCGAAACCCTCAAGACCCTATAAACCCTTGACACCAAAACCCCCCAAAACCCAATCCCTTTTGTTCCTAAACCTGCAAAATCCTAAACCCTAAAGACCCTAAAAACCCTAAGACCCCCTTTAAGAAATCCTAAACCCTTGACCCCAAAACCCAAAGACCCCCTTAGGTCCAGGACCCAGCTTCCGGCAAGGGGACCAGCATCGGATCCCTTCCGAGGTACAACCTTAGCCGGTTTAGGGTTTAGGGTTTAGGGTCATTATTAGCTCTTGCATGCTGGTAGTTGGGGAACGAGTTCTTCGTCAAAATTGGATCCTTAATGGTGTTCCCCTAACTGCCCAGGTACCTCCTATATAGGGCCCTAGGGGCTCCAGTACCCTATATAGTAGGTACCTGGGAGGTTAGGGTTCTTTATAAGGCTCCTCATATCTTTGGCTGCGTTAGGAGCCTGATTTCTTCAACCTTGGGTCCTTTTTGGTGTTCTTTAAACCCTAAACCCTAAACCCTTATAAGGGTCCTAGTATTGCTTTTGATTTATTTAGGACCAGGGTACCTGGTCTCTACATCCGGGAACGCTTACGGTCTAGAGCTCTTGGGGTTTCAGGTCTTGACGGTTTAGGGTCTTTAGGGGTGCAGGGAGTTTTAGGGTTTAAAGCCTTTAGGGGTTTAGGGTTTGGGTTTAGGGTCATACCTCCTAATCCCTCAACCTTAAATCGAGTTTTGTCGGTGTGATCTCTGTCACATGCGGACTTGCGCACGCGATGGCCGGAGAATTTCTACAAACCTAAAAGCCCTATCATACCAAACAACCGGATGAAGCTCCCTGACAGCTGGGAGGTTCATGGGTAGTTATAAGTAGGGTAACTATAGTTACAACCCGTAATAGGGGACTTATAACCCTACTTATAACTACCCATGAACCTCCAAGAAGAGCCCAGCAACTCGTCCACGAGAGTGTCGGCAACCGGTGGCCGCCGCCCTTCTCTGCAGCTCACTTCCTTGGCTCCGCGGATGAAGGGTTTAGGGTTTAGGGTTTAGGGTTCAGGGTTTGGGGTTTAGGGTAACTTAAGTCGGGGTTTCGGCGCGAAGTTACTGGGGTTTAGGCTTTAGTCTTTATTTGAAAGATGGGGACCATTCATTCGGGGGCCCTTTTATTGAGGCTGCTTACACGGGCGGGTGCTTTTGCACCAGGGTCCCCCTGTCTGAAGCTTCGTTTTACGCGCCATGGTAGGGATAAATAGTACTTAGGGTTGAGGGTTAACTGATCACCTTCCCTTATTGTGGTGGTAACCTAATGCCTCAGCAAGACCCAGCTTCTGAACAAACCACCACGCAGAATGAGCTGGCCAATCTGAGACGATGGATGGCAGCCATGGCACCAAAGGCACAACAAAGCTGGGTTTAGGGCTTCTGGGCTCAAGGGTTTAGGGGTTTAGGGTCTAGGATTTCAGGACGAGGTTTGGGGATTTGCGGTTGTTTTTGTTTGAAGTGTGTCCTTGAAGTCCGTCGAGCTTGCATGCTCAGTTCACAGCTAAGAAGTACCTTGTACGGGCCTGCGCCAGTACAGCGCTTAGTAACTGTCTATGGGGACTTCTATTCGGCCTACCGGGTGGGTGGGGGGTAGATAGACTTAACAAGTCAAACGAAAATCCAAGAAACCAGTGTTGAGAAATAAGATGAGCTGCCCTACTGTAGGACCTACCATGAGGGGGCCTGAGCGCGCATGTTCGGGGCTATGGTTCACTTATCCAGAGACTGTTACTCCAAGAGAGGTTTACTAAATCAATAAACCCTAAACCCTAAACCCTTTTGCATCCAGACTCTAAACCCTTTTTTGCATCCAGCCTAGACTCTAAACCCTAAACCCTAAAACCCAAGGACTAGCCGGGACCAGCAGACTGAAACCCCAAACGAGTTTAGGGTTTAGGGCCTACTTCAAGTAGAAGTCTTGTGGGGCCAGCAGACATGGCAAGCTTAGGGTTTAGGGTTTAGGGTTTAGGGTTTAGGGTTTAGGGCTTACACAACTCCAAAACCTGACACCTTGAACGACCCTCAGCCCCAGCCCTTAAACCCGACACGTTCATCGAATCCGGAGACGAGGCCTTCGAGGCATCAAGGAGCCCATGAAACCCTTCAAAACCAGTGTAAAGCCCTTAGAACGCCCCCCAAGATGTAAGCCATACTCTTAACGACGCTATAGACTTCAAACCCCGAAATCCCTAAACCAGGAGTTAGGATTAGGGGGAATTTTGGGGATAAGTCGGGATCAGAAGGGTCCCCTTTAAGGGATCTCCCTAATACTACCCTAAACCCTAAGCCCTAAACCCCAAATCCTAAACCCCAAACCCTAAACCCCAAACCCAAATCCTAAACCCTAAACCCCTTTTTTGAACCCAGACTCTGTTGATCCCCCCCTAAACCCGGACTACTCTGGGTGCTCCGAAAGCCCGAAACCGAAGCGGCGCCTGGGAGTTATCGAGATACGGCCTGGTCGTTGTAGAGGTACGGAGTTTGGCTTTAGGCTTTAGGGTTTAGGGTTCGGGGTTTAGGGTTTGGGTTTAGGGTTTAGGGTTTAGGGGTTTGGGGAGGGGAGGGGCGGGTCAGGTTTCTTCTGTTGGAGGGGGATCTAAGGGCTTAATTGAGGGTTTCAGGAGGGTTTAAAATCTAGGTAGTGTGAGAGTTTGGGGTAATAAGGAATGCGACGTTACACTCAGGGCTTAGAACGCTTATACAAAGGTTCTGCATTTGGAATTGAGGCCTAGGTTTGTTTCTAACTTTCTGGCTGCCACCTTCGAAAAGGGGGGTTCCGGTGTCGGGTCCCAAACCCTAAACCCTCCTGATCCTCTGGGGGCGGCTTGGCCTTGGGAGGAAAGGGGTTTTCGACTCTCACACTTGCACGAGGCAGGCAAGGCTCCGCATGGAAAGGGGTTTAGTGCTTCGCCCTCGTACTTGGGTAGTTCTCTAAATTAGGGTCCCTTTTAGGGTCCATTTTATAAGGGTGCCGTACTATATTGAGGGGATCCTAATTTAGACAACTACCCAACTTATGGAGCCTGAAATAGCGCAAGGCTGTGGGCTATACTCTGGCACTAAAAATAGCACAAACATATTGAGGAGACTCCCTTGGCCTTAAGCCTCCAAACTTTTGCTGACTACACAAGGGGTCTGCGTGAAGGGTTTGGGCCCTCGCATTTAGGGTTTGGGGCTTCGGATTTTAAGGTTTCCCAAAACCCAACAGCCATAACTAGGACTTTAAAATCCCAAACTCAGAACAACAGACTCTAAACCCTGAGCACCACAAGGCATCCGGTATAATTGGTCTAGGGCTTGAGGCTTCAGGCTCTAAACTTTAGACTTTAGGAAGTTGAGGATCCACGTTAGCCTTTATAGTACCTCGAACACCTGAGCGCCAGGCCTTAAGACTCTACGACCACAAACCCTAAACCCTAAACCTTACGAAAAGTCACTGAGAGCTCAGCAGACTCTGCTGAACCGGATCAGAGGAGCGTGTCAGGAGGTGAAAGCGCCTGCTGGCTGCGTAAGGGCTCTGGGCTAGTAGTGGTAGTAGTGGTAGTAGGAGTAGAAGTAGGAGTAGTAGTAGTCTTGGTCGTCGTCGTAAGTGGTAGTCATAACCGTAGCAGTAGCAGTAGTAGAGTAGGAGTAGGCGTAGGAAGAGGAGTAGGAGGAAGAGGAGGGGCAGGAGTGGTAGCAATAACAATAATACCAATAAGCGAAATCGAATGAGCACAAATATGTCTTAATAGATAGTATCTCTCTATATATATATATACACATACACACACACACACCGTTCTTTCTACACCTTGCATCACAAGTGGAGTCTCTGGGTTGCTCCTTTTAACTTCAGGGTTGGTAGAGTGTAGGGCTTCAGGAATTGCGACTTCAGGCTTTCGGCTTTGAGGCTTTCGGCTGTGAAGGCGTGCTGGTTTGTGCAGATGGTTACCTAGACGCATGAGCATATAATACATTGGGCGATATAGAGATTTCATCAACATAGTTTCGAGCAAGGCTTTCTCAAGGACTCAGGGGCAGTATGAGCAGGGACCTAGGTTGGCCTAGAACAAACTACAAGCTTGGCTGCTCAGCTTATAGCCCTGTCTGAAACTACCGTTCAGCCTACTCCAGGATTTGGGGTTACCTGCGGTTTAGGGTCTAAGATCTTCCCGGGAAAGGCCCAAGGCTTCATACCCTGAACCCTGCAAAGCCTGGCGCTGAAGCCTGAAGCCTACAACGCTAAATCCTAAACCGCATAGGTCCTAAAAGTAGTCGGGGCTTGCCGGAGCAGCGGTAGCACGCAGCTACCCCACTCCCTAACGGGGAACCGGACTAACCGATTCCCATGCGGGGCACATCATTGGAACCTGAATGCAGCTCTCCCCATAGGTCCTAAAACCCTAGACCCCCAACTCGATGCTGATCCTTCAAATGGTTAAGGGTTTAGGGGTTTAGAGTTTAAGGTTTAGGGGTTTAGCGTTTAGGGTTTAGGGGTTTAAGGTTTAGGGGTTTGGGTTTAGGAGTTTGGGTTTAGGAGTTTGCAAACCCATAAATTCCCCTGGTCGAACGCCCCAAGACTTTGACAGGCCAGACGATAAGTTCCCGAACCGTATATGACTACACAAACCCGAAAGCCCGAAAGCCCTCAATCGCAACAGGCCCCGACACCTCAAACAATAAAACCGGCATAAAGAAAAACCCAAGCAAAAACGCTTCGGAATTGCAACACGGCTTTTCATAAGCATCATAAACTATTCTGCGCCCCATCAAAAAAGTCGTATATCCCTCATTATTCAACAGAGACCTCAAAGGAGAAAGGCCTTGGAATCATCTGCGCCCCGTCACCCGTGTGCACATTGAAGCCTCGGCTTTGCTAAAGCTTGGGCGGCAGCTTATGGCTTAGGGTATATAGGGCTTCGGCCTAAAGCTTAGGGTTTAGGGTTTAGGGTATTTATAGAGGTTAGAAGGGCTTATGAAGGGTGTTATCGAGCTCCTGGTCCTATTGGTTGCTTGTGAAACTTTGTAAATTGGCTTTGGGCGCCGGGACTCCTAGAGCTTTCTTTGAGAGTTCGAACCGAGTTGCAACAGCTCTGTGTTTTCGGGGGTTTGGGGCCTGAAGGCTCAGGGTTGAGGGTACCCGAAACTCACAAAAACACGGAGGACTCCCTGCAAACCCAGAAGATTCCTGGCTCACGACTAGGTCGACCCTTGAAAGGTCAAAAAATTCGAGTGGTTCGAGAAAGTAGGGGACCTGATGATGGGTTCCATGATATTCAGGCAACAGAGGCCGTCCCCTCTGGTAGATACCACGAGTGCTGGCACACACCCCGCCCAAACTGCTCATGCGCAAGCTCCGGACGGGGCCGCAAGCGCCTCTCCATCATCACCTGGCCAGGTCTACCCTAAGTGCCTTAGCCCTCATGAGGGGTTTAGGGTTTGGGGTTTACCCTAATTGCCTTATAGGCCCTCATGAGGGGCCGAGGAGTTTGCGGAATGTGGCTGCAGGCTACGGGATCCAGGATACCGGACTCCACAGTTAAGGTTTAAGGTTTAGGGTTTAGGGTTTAGCGTTTAGGGTTTGAGAGGCCAGCGCAAGGCAGCTGGACGCTGCTTAGGCTGTAACATTTCTGATGGAGTGTGGGTCCTTGACGGAATCGACACTAGCGTTTTGTTTTTGGCGGTCTGGGGGCTTCTGGCCTTCAGGAAAAGCTCACGACAGGAAGGATTCCCGGCATTGGCCAAAACAATCGCCTGATCAGCGAAGTAAACCCCACAACCCCAAAACCTTGAACTCCAAACCCAAAACCCTCAACCCCAAACCCCAAACCCTAAGCCCTAAACCCTAAACTCCAAACCCTAAACCCTAAACCCTTGAGCCCCAAACCCCTCTAAGTCCCCAGGAACCTCGAAGGACACGGCAGGCTGAATCCGAAAGCCGGAGGTCCTCTTCTCCTCCGATGGGGCATAGGGTTAGGAGGCCTTTAGGGTTCAGGCTTTAGGGTTTAGGGTTTAGGGTTCAAGGTTTAGGGTTTTTTTTTCCCCTGGGGGTTTAGGGTTTAGGGGACTTGGGGCTTTTAAGGATTAGGGTTTATGGCTTTGGGGTGCACCTTCGGGCATAGGGTTTACGTATTGGGGTTCACGGCTTTTCGGCTTGGGGCTTGCGACGGCTTGCGGCGGGTTTTAAGATTTCAGGGTTTGGGGTTGAGGGTTTTTGGGCTCCGCATCGCCAGCCGCAGCCAGCACAAGGGTTTGGTGTTTCGGGTTTGAGGATTCAGGGGGGTTGATAGTTTGGCGATTTCAGGGGTGTCTGATAGAGACGTGTGTTTATAGGTTTGGCCACTGTGCTTAACGGTTTTGCAAAGGTTTCTCGTCAATGACGACTTGCACCTTTTCTTGTTGCAATGCAGTTTGAGAGGTTTGGTGTGTTCGAGATCCTTTAATGGCTCTGTGGGGGGTTGAAGAAGGGCTCCCTAAAGCTGTAGTATTAAGGTTCCGGGTACGTAGCAAATACTGCTTGGGGTGTTCAAAGTCTTTTTCAGCCCTAAACCCTAAACCCCTAAAGAGCCACAGAACTTAACCGAAGAGCACCTAGCAGGTGATCTACACGGGTTGCGACGGGTTTTTGCTCACAGTTTCGTAGCGTTGTTGTAAGAGTTGCCATAATTTTGATAATGAACGCCTAATGTTGGCTCTCCCTGGCATGTTACTTGAAGTTAGCCCCTTAAAACACCCTCTTCTTGGTACTTGGAAGCAAGTTCCTTACAACTCAAGCGAAGCATGTTCGTTGATCTCAGAGATTGGTGACAAACCGTCACGTCGGGGCCTTCCTAATTAGGATAAGGTCTATTGAATTTTTTATTCGATGAATAATCAAATAGGAGCTGTAACTTAACGGAATACGCTTAAGTCGTAATCTCTCCGACCACTACAAATAAGTCTGTAAGGATGGGCCTGGGCCTAGGGTTTGGGCTTTATGGCTTTAGGTGTTGTCTGGTTTGTGCGATTTGGGTTTCTTACATACCCTGCACAATCCTGAACCCGGAGCCCTACTTCCCACTACTGTGCAGTGTGTCAACGGATACGTATCTTCCGAGTCGGAGAGAAAGTCCTGCTTTGGCTGCGCCCCGCCCTGGATCGGCACCTGGCCATTTTTGACAGACGCGGCGCTTCAGCTCAGAGGTATATAGGCTTAGGGTCTATAGTCTAGGTGTCTAGAACTTTAGGGTTGCGGGGCTTACTGTTTTAGGCCTTGGGCGGTTTAGCCGTTTCGGGGTTGGGTCTAACGGAGCAGGCTGCGAGGGTGTCTTCCGTAAGGCTTGCAAGTGAAACCCCTTTTTTGCACAAGGACTTGCGCAATCCCTTTTTACAGCAGGCCTCGTACACAGCAGCCCGGTCCCCAGCACACTCGCGCACTGTAAGGCGAGAATCGACACTGAGATCTCTCTATACACTATCTGGCGGATATTTATCTCCACATCTGA
>CAJNDV010035876.1:13603-24441 GCA_905221635.1 Symbiodinium sp. CCMP2456
TGGATGTCATGTCTTCAGCAGAAGTGCGCAATCCCTAAACCCTAAAACCTAAACCCTAAAACCCGAACCCATTCTCATTTCTTTTGGGCGCTTGCATTCTGCGCTCTGCTCTGCAAGGTCCTTAGAAGATGCCGATGCTTGCTCTGAGACTCACGTGCTTTTGCCAGGGTTCCGCCTCAGAATGCGGGGTGTCGGCTCGAGTAATTCGATCCCCCTTTTTTGAGCAGGGTTTAGGGTTTCGGGTTTAGGGCAGTTAGACCCCTGAAACCCTGAAGCGCCATGCATGGCACGCGCTTTCTTACTGATTCATACAAGTATATGTCTGTTTGATAAAACCCACGTCCCCGACGGATGACGACGACATGAGAAACCACGCCACCCGTAAAGTCAAAGCCCTGAACCCAAAAGCCCTACTTTAAAATCCAAACACTCCAAAGCCTTATAAACCCTAAACCCACGTCAGAAGCCTGTCGGACCCTGCGGATGACGGCCAGACAACATGCAACAGCCCACGCTCCGCAGCTAGGACTACAGGACTAAAACCCTAAAATCCTGATAGGACCCTTGAAGGGACCCTGAAGCAAACTCTTGGTGAACAACCAGAATTTATGAGACCCCAAACCCTAACTCTAAAACCTATAGCCCTAACTAAGCCCTATAATCCAAACCCCTCACCCTGGCTCGAAACAATGACTCTAATTCCTAAAAAAAAATTCCAGAGCCTACTTCAACCCTAGACTCTGAACCTAGAGCCCTGAAGCCCTTAACCCAAAGAAGCCCTAAAACCAAAAAGCCCTACCATACTTCCCCAATAAACCAGGGAAATAAAAGGTTAAACTTTCAGATTTCTACTAAATTATAAGAACCCAAAAAGTTTAAAGGTAGGGTATTGAGGAACTAAGCTACCCAGCCTCTTCAGCCAGTAGGTTCCCGCTGATCGCCTTGTGGCTCGCGGCGGGAGGGGACTCTCGGGGTCGGGGGCTTTGAAGCATTTTTTGGCGTCGGAAGGTCGAGGGCTTGGGGTTTAGGGTTAATTTAGGGTTTAGGGTTTAGGGTCTTGATATAGGGGCCTTATAATATAGGGGCCTTGGTAATTAGAGGAATTTGTTTGGAGTCTGAGGGTCTAGGCCTTAATTTAGGGGCCTTCGTAGTTAGAGTAGGGTTTGGCGGGGTGTGTAGCTGAGCAATACCCTCTATCATCCCTGAACCCTAAACCCTAATCTCTAAAAAATAAAGTGCAACCCCTAACCCTGATCCCTTTTTGTAACAGGCTTTCCACTCCCTCAACCCTAAACCCTGAACCCAAACCCAATTCCCTGGCCAGGTTCCAGACGGTGGTGAGGTCGGCATGGGCACGTCCGATGAACCAGTCATCATCCGAAGCAGCCATCTGCCACGCGAGGTTGTTTGCTTCTTGTCTAAGGGCGCTTTTTGCAAGAGTTTAGGGTATTCGGGCTCAGAGCTTGGGGCGTTTTGCTTCTTGGCGACAGCCGAAGCACATTCCCACAAGTGGAATTCCCCGACGTCGCTGCGCGCAACATGGCTCTGTAATGTAACAACAAGCTATACGATACTTGAGAGGTTGCCACCACACCAACAAACCGACACTGGAACTCTGACCGTCTGCAGCACACATCAGCGCAATATAGAAGTCCCAAACTTTCCTGGTAGAACCCACCTTCCATCGATTCAGGGAGCCGAAATCTGCAGCCCCCCCTAAGCCCCACAACCTTAATAATGCCCTAAGCCGTAGTTCGTCGGCTCAGCCTCCATGATCTCTTCGGAGCCTGTGGCACCTCGCGCAATTGGGTCTAACGAGGGGTCTCTTGCGTGTGAGCCTCCGGAACACGAGCTTTCCCTAACCCCCCAGGTACCTACTATGTAGGGCCTTAGGGGCTCTAGTACCCTATATAGTAGGTACCTGGAGGGTTAGGGTTTCTCATGTCAAGTGAATCCCCACAGTCGTCAGGTGAAGCCCAACTAAGTCTTGGAGATACATGGGTAGTTGTCAAAATTATGGTCCCTTTTGGGGTACCCTAAATAATAGGTGCCGTATTATAATAAGGACCCAGAAAGGGACCATAATTTTGACAACCACCCACATCTTACTACAACTAAAACAGAATCATGGGCACACAAACATGTATTTAGACACCTCTAGTAAGAGCACGCGCTGTGAAGGCTCCTCGGAAGAATCCTGAACCCAACATCGCCCTTTTCTTGAACCCAGACTCTGCTCATCAGCTGGGAAGCAGCACTGCGTGATTTCTCGCACGCCCTGAATCCCAAATCGCTGAGCCTAAAGGCACGATTGCTTCTCCGTGCACCTACTTGATCGTGGCAAGGATGTGACGGTCACTGACGGTCACGACTAATCTTGCTGTTGTTCTTCGTCCTCATAAAGGCATTTTGTCGCTAATGCCTCCAGTACTTACTCGAGCTGAAGGTTAACCCTTGGGATGTCAACGGAATGGGAGGACCCCACCAAGGCTAGAGGTAACTTTTCTGTACTACAGGCGTCCCAAGTAGTCTGCCGGGGAAGTGGCAGCACACAGTATCATCGCGCCAAGCTGTAGCACTACTGAAACCCCCAAACCTAAGCCCTAAACCCATGGTTTAGTAGTGTAGTTACAACTTGCATTCTTCCATGAGTCGAACGTATGAGATCCAAAAGCCCAGAAGTCCGAAAGTAATTCTTCAGACCCTTAATAGTGCTCTTCCACCTATTGAGGGGAGCCGAGCGGCCACCCACAGCTTTGAAGAGGTTGGAAGTTGCATTGTTGGCAAGTTTGGAAAAGCCGGTTCCAGCCTTGCAGGGTGAGAACGGGTGAGAGCTTGCGACTCGTTGGGTCTAGGGTTGAGGGGGGGACGAGCTTTCGCTAATTTTATGGGGCCTGGGTAGAGGCTAGAGTTTACCTCAGCAAGCTGGCAAAGAGTTAGCGCCAGTCTCCGTTTCTTCTTCGGCTCTTTTAAAGCCACTCTCGGTCTCAGGAGTCAATGCATCGAATCTCAACATGAACTCTACATGCGCCCTTCGGGGCAGAGGAAGTGACTGCGGGACCTCTGCAAATGAGATATCGCGTCCTTGCCAGGCCCCGAGTGAAAGCAACATACGTGCAACTGCTGAGAACCACTACGGCCGGGTTTAGGGTTTAGGGTTTTGGGTTTAGGGTTTCGGCCGGATTCCGATAAGTAACAGAAGGGCGCCCAAATGGCTACGATGCTGAAGATGTGTCGAAGCAATCACCGAAGGCGGCCACTGTTGCCCTTTTGAACGAGGTCTCTCTGAAGTGCCTCCTAAGTGGCCCTAAACCCTAAACCCTAAACCCTTATAAGCCCTAAACCCCTATTGCGTTTGCAGCTGGAGTGCCGTGATGGCGTAGACGCTGAGCTGGAGCCGGGCAGCGTCGAATCCCTGGCAGGTTCTAGGGCCCCAACAGGCACATAAGCAAAAAAATATGATAACCACCTTCAACCGCAGACCCCAAACAAAGTAGACCATCGTAGACCTATTTAGGGCCCCCAAAAGGCACATAAGCAACAAAATGGATAGGGATATCCCACATAACCCCCTTATAATGAAGCCCAGTAAGGTAGGGATATCCCTACAAAATGCCTATGCTTTTGTGTTTTTTGGGTCCCTAAGGTTAAGGACCTATTACCCTAAACACTACTAAACTTATGCCCAACCTGCTTCTGTGGAGGAGACGAGCTCTTCATGGCGCATGTCATGCAGAGGTCGGAACACCAATTATCTGAACTCCGAGCCGAGCACCTAAAAATAGCCCAACCGCATCCAACCCCGAAGCCTTGAGATTTCGAAGTCGGGGGCCGGGTTCAGGGTTTACCTCAACCCCAAAGCGCCTACTTTTTTTGAGGGCTTACATACTGGGAGGCCTATGCCTTCAGCTTAAGGTTTAGAATCACGGTTTAGAGTTTAGGGTTTAGGGTTTAGGGTTTAGGGGTTTAGGGTTTAGGGTTTAGGGTTTAGGGGTTTAGGGTTTAGGGTAGTTTAGAAGCAAAAGTATAAAGCTGCTACGAGTACTACTGCTGTAGTCGTCACCCTCGCCACCACGGCCACCATCAGCAACATCCTCTTGCCACGACTACACAGCGTTCAGGGCGCAGTCAACAGCACCTGTGTCTGCCTGCTTTTTCTTTATTTCTGTAGATGACGCCCTTCTCGTTTAGAGTCAGCCACCTCGGGCAGCTCGGCGTAGAATGCCTCGTTCCACTGCGGACATGTCATCTGCTTGATAGCCTCGGTGCTGAGTTGCTAGGCTTTGTGATTACAATGATCAAGGTTGCAAGTCAGAGTCTAGGAAGGATGCTGCACAACTCGATTCCTCGATTTTGTTGCCTAAGCCACGTAGATTCTAAGCTCTGCCGCAAGTAACCTAGCGATGCGGTTCAAGATCCTACATCTAGTAGTACAGAATAGAATAGGGTTTTGGGCCAGGAGTTTAGTACAGCGCGGAACCCCAAGGAATGCAGAGCGTTGGTAGTTGTTCAACAGCCCATATGGGGTTTCAGAAAATAGGGGACCCTAATACAGTACCCTAATAGTAGGATCCTTATTATAAGCAACCCCAAAAAGGTACCCCTTGTTTTCGGAAACTCCCATATAAGTCACGCCCCTTCTAACCCCAAAATAAACCTTCGACTCTGAGCGTTGAACCCTCTTACCCTCCTCGGCGTTCTACAGCTCTAATAAAAGGAAGCTCTTGGTGGCTACTTAGGGGCGTTAGCTTAGTGACTTTTCTTAGGACCCTAAACCCTAAACCCTAAACCCCTACACCCAAAACTCAAAACCCAAAACCCAAAACCCTAAACCCTAAACCCCCACACCCTAAACCCAAAACCCTAAACCTTTGAGGATTCGGATTTAGGATGTCAGCTTTAAGCCCGGCCGAGGCGTTCTTTGGGCTTGGAGCTCCGGGTTTAGGCTGTAGGGTCTTAGGGTTTAGGGTTTAGGGTTTAGGGTTTAGGGTTTAGGCTGCAGGGTCTTAGGGTTTAGGGTTTAGGGTTTAGGGTTTACTTTAGCCGTAACCCTCAACTACACCCCTAGTATATAAACTCAGGTACCCTTTATTATTGGGGGGCATCTCGGCTCTATGGAAAGTACCTTGGGGGTTCTTCACATTAACAGCCTTCGGTTTGGTTGGGAAGGGGGGGGGGGGTTCGGGAGCTTAAGTAGCGCCTATAGAATTGCAACGTTTCCGGAGGAAAGGCCCTCAGCAGGTTTTTGCGGGCTGAGAGCTTCTTCTCAAGATCTTGTGTCGGGAGTTGAGGAGTGGCTTGTTGGCTGAGCACCCTGAATCCCAAACCCTAAATCGAGCCACCTGGGGCACCGTGTCTTAGACTAAATCGTGTAGACATGGGGAAACGCAAAGGCGAATGAACAACCTGAACCGGAAAAAAAAAACCGACAACGACAATAGCATTCTCCAACATCCCCTGTGGCATATTTCCTGGGATGGAAATCAAACCAGATTCAGGTGCTGTTCCTGAAGTAGAAGTTCAATACCAATCCAGTTGAACACCCTCGTAACCGCAACCCTGAACCCTTTAAACCTGTAGCCCTTGCCCTGAACCCCTAGGATGTTTGGGTGTTTTCGAAGCATTCGTTCCCAGCAGCACGTGTGCGATGCACGAAAATTTTGGCCGCCGTCGTGGAGATGACGTGGACCACACCTGTGGCGACTGGAGTTTTCACTCTTTGCACTCGGACATGTCCAGGCAAGGTTTGCAGATATCGTCAATAAGCCAGAAACCCCAGTCGACTTCTTAATTACAGCCGGAAACACAATTTTCGCCAAACGAGAGAGAAGCAACCGGTAGCAATTTCCTCCTTCAAGGGGAACCCAGCCAGGAGACATCCGGCCAGGGAGTCGCAGTTGAAGCTTTCGAAAATAGGGTTTAGGGTTTAGGGTTTTCGATTTTTCTGCGCTGGCACTCGGATGTAGGGTTTCAGCTCTCACAACCCGGACAATCCGGGCGAGGCGAAGGGGGCAAAGCTTACGTGGAGTGCGCGGTGAGACTCAGCATGTTCCCAGGACTAATCTAGCTACGGGTCGGAGAAATGTCGCTACGATGATGGTCATCATAATCATATAAGCAGAGAGGAACTACATCAAGGCCTAGATAGAAGGTATTGAAGACGAGATGCCTCGGACGCAACTGGACAACTATCTAGCAATCGCTACGATTTCACGATGTAGTTGATCAGCCTGCATTAGGCTGCTACAGCACGCTTGTCTGGCTACGGACATAGGGTTCCTAAAACCCTAAACCCTAAACCCTAAACCCTAAACCCTAAACCCTAAACCCTGTTCAGGGTTTGAAGATGAAAGGGCCTGGTTTGGGCATGTAGCGCAGAGACTTCGAATAGAACTGTATACCCCGTACTCCACCCCCTGGTCCCGCAAACCAAACCTCAGCCCCAAAATTGTTTGGGTTTTGAGGGTTTAAGATTTTGGCTTAAGGATCCTAGAACAAGAACTTAGCTTGGCTGTTTGCGGAGCTCTGCACAGCCTTTCGAGTACGTCTATACGTTTTTCTTTATCAGCGTGTTATAGGGTTCTTGTTCAGGTTTTGGCCTTTAAGTACACCTGCCTGTCAGTCAATGACACTGCTAGGAAGTTCTGCTATTTGCTGCACTTCTTACGAAGCATTGAACAGATTGAACTATGTCATAGGGTACAGATGTCTGCATGGCCTGGGAAAATATTATCATAAGCCAAGGAAGTGAGCAGAAATCGAGAGTCTAAGCCAATGCTCACCGGACGCTGCAAATTTACAATACTGAACACTGTCCACGTGCGTCCACTTGATCAAACATTTCACCCGCCGGTGGCAAAGGTGTTTGTTACTGAGACAACCTGGCGAAGTTGTTGAAAAGGGTGGCTGTAATGCTGTCCGATGTTGTTTAAGTCCGAAGATTTAGTCAATGGCTGCGTCCGAAACAAGCCTGCCTCAACAGAGGGCCAACATAGTTGAACAGCTACAAAGATGGAATCCAAGACAAGGAACCAGATAGGAATAACAAGATTGGTCGTTATTCAAGCTTCTACGTTAGGCTTGAGCTTCGAGTGATGGATTCATGCCATGTTCAGGGCAACTCACACGGGTCATATATATGCCCGTCTTTACAGGGGCGTAACCTACTACTGTATTTTGTTGGGTTTGGGATGGTTTGGGGCTACAGGCTGCAAGTAGGCTTTGAACCTTAACACCTGGGCCACAAATCCCAACCAACCCTAAATTAAACACCGAACCCTAAATCCTAATCCAAGCGGCAGTAGACTTCAGGGGGACGCTGGTCAAAGGTCGGAAGCGCGGTGGCGCCCTCGATGACCTTGGGCCCAGAAAATGATCAATGCCCTGAAAATGCCTACTGGTGTTATTGTCACTACTATGGATGTTGCTGTGTTCAACATGAGCGCTTAGGCTCTTGAACTTACAATCCTTGTCTGGGAGATATCGGTCGGAGTTTCTTGTAGGCCTGGGGGTCTACGGTGCAGGAGTTCAAACCCACTAGCGGCTCGGATTTTGGAATCCAGGGTTTTCGGCCGGGTATGGGCATTCGGTTTGGTAGCAAGTAAGGTGAGCGTTTAGGCTTCACACTTGCGCCGCTGCTGCCCTCGTCTCAGAACGGCTTTTGCAGAATTTGCAGGTTCGAGACCCTAAACCCTAAACCGTTTTATGTCGAGGTTGTGTCCCTAAGCCCCTCAAGCCCTGAAGCTCAGTTTCGCACTAGCTGAGGATCCCGAATTTTTCGTGTCGATCTAGGATTCAAAGGAGCCCCTTATGTTCTCAGGGTATGGAGGAGTTCGAAAGTCTAGTTCATAGGAGTTGGAGCGCCATTTCTGGAGTAAAGGCTTGATGCATGCCCAAAACTCCTCAAAGTCCAAAACGGCTGCTATACCCCAAAACCACATGTGCTGACAACCTAACCTGATTTCGTTGTGTGCCGGGCCCCATAGACGAACGCAACATGGTCCTGACGGATACGGTTTCGGCACTCACGCTCGGACAATCCAGGCGAGGTATTGGGGTCTAAGGGTTTGGAGCTACTGGGATTAGGGCTTGACATGAAGCTTCAGGAAAATGTCCTGCTTGAGTTCTGCGACACCCCACCTGAATGACAGCGCTGTCTAGACTATATATATATATATACACACACACCTAATATAGGGGCCTTATTAGAAGAGGGTTTTGGGGCCCATTATACTATAATTATGATAAGGAACCCACAAAATGGTATTGGTACTTATTTGGGCCCCTACATTGACGGACTTGGGCTTTGAGTCTGGAGTGTTCTGGGGCTTTTCATCGCGATTCGGGGGCCAACCTCTTCGGGCAACAATCGGCTTCGACAGGGCTTTGCCAATATGGAAATTCGAAACCCGATGTAATGGAAAGCCAATAAACCATGGCAGCTCTGACTCCACCCTAAACCCTAAACCCTAAATCCTAAACCCTAAACCCTGAATCCTAGACCTACTGGCACCCCCCAGTCTACCTGAAAGCACAACGCCGAACCTCAAACCACAAACTCACCTCCGACCCTGAGCCGTCAAGAAACGAACACCCTAAACCCCCCAAAACCCTAAACCCTAAACCCTAAACCCTAAACCCCCCAAACCCTAAATAAAGGCCGCGAACACTCCGAACTATGAAGCCTCAGTCTCCGCTGGGAGCCTCGCAACATTTAGGGTTTCGGGTTTAGGGTTTCGGGAACAGGATCATCAGCCACGGCTCTAAAGGGGCCCACTGCCTTTTTTTTGCATCCGTACTGATTAAGTTTAGGACGGAAAGATGGCTGTGCTCAACACTAGACTGCTGGATATGTAAAGCCCGAAGTAAAACCAAAACGCCGTATCAGATCCTACACACACCCGCTAAAGGGGCCCCTAGTTTCAAAAACCTTTGGAAGACTCCTCCTTTTCCATACTTCCCCAATAAACCAGGGAAATAAAGGTTAAACTTTCAGATTTCTACTAAATTATCAGAACCCAAAAAGTTTTAAAGGTAGGGTATTGAGGAACTACGTTTCTTGAATCGAAGCCCTCATCCAACGCTTCAAACACCGACCTGCCTCCGCAGTGACTGAGCCTCTCTCGACACCTTGTCGGGCTCCCCACACGGTTTAGGGTTCAGGGTTTACACTCTCACAACTCGGACAAGCCAGGCGAGGATCCATGTTCGACAGTCGGCGTGAAAACATTGGAACTAGGCATGCGGGTTTAGGGTTTAGGGTTTAGGGTTTAGTCCACTATATGGGTAGTTTTCTAAATTAGGGCCCCTTTCTGAGTCCCCAAAATAGTATGGCACCCTATAAAAAAAAGGGCCCTAAAAGAAAAGGGATCCTAATTTAGAGAACTACCCATATACTTGTCTACCCAAAAAGGCAAAAAAACACTAGAACTACTTGCCAAAATCTGTTTGGCTTTATATCTCGACAGTAAATAAGGGCAACCACAACTCACCGTTATGTACTAGTATCTTTGGAGACGAGGCAAACAGACCAGAGGAAAGGAAGCGGTGACGACCTAAACCCTTAAACCCAAAACCCCTTTTGCCTAAACACTAAATCCCTAAACCCGAAAAGCCGAAACCGTTCGCACTCTTGGACTTGCTTGGGATTAGAAGGGAAAAGGAACCCCCGGAACCCTGATCGCACTTGTTTGGAGTTTCTGGGGCTCGGGGTCTCGACTCTCACTCTCGCACACAGCAGGAAAGGCTCTACAGTTCGGGGTTTCAGCACTGACTCTCGGACATGCCTAGGCGAGGTTCCTGGTACGAGGCGAAAGCACATTGGCTATGCGAACGGCACGTATCACCGTCACTAGAACATTAACCGATCCCATCTCAGAGTTTTACAGGCACTCCAAAGTCTGGACAACGACTACTCACTCCGCATCCATCTTCGTCGTGCTCTCTCGTCCACACGTTCTGATGATTTTTCAAGGAGACTCACACATGCGGCTTCAGTCACTTGCAATCAGTCTCTGGCAGGCAATCGGGCGCATGAAATCTTCGTCATGCTGTAAATTCCATCACCATGCAGCTAGTCCACCATGCAGCGAATCCCATCATGCAAGAAACCACCCCCACTTGGGCTTGTCTGGTACTGTTTAGGCAAATTCACCCCGGCCTCTTCTACAAGCTCTCAAACTGAAACAGACAAATCGAGGCTCCTATGCAGATATGTAGGTATGAGGGATTTAGGATGATGTAGGTTAAAAACTTCTCCAACCCCCAAACATCTCACAATAAACCCCCAGAAGCCGAAACCCTCAATCCTAGACCCTTCAAGCCTCGACCAGCAGAAACCAAAACCATGAACCCTAAACCCCTAAACCCCCAACCAACAGCACCCTCCCTAAACCCTACCTGTAGTCTCCATTATAGTTCCTTTTTTCGGTCTGACCAACTGTATACTAAGGATCCTATTATAAGGTAACCCCAAAAAGGAACTACAATGGAGACAAAAGAAAAACCCTAAACCATGAGCCCTACTTGGAGGTTCATGGGTAGTTATAAGTATGGTTATAAGTCCCCTAATATGGGTTATAATTATAGTTACCCTACTTATAACCCCATTTATAACTGCCCATGAACCTCCAAGTAGGCCCTGAAGAGCTCAAAGCCCTATAGGAGCCTCCAATGGGTCTCAGCTCTTCCGGCATGGTGTACAAGCTCCTTTTAGGGTGTAGGGTTTAGGGTTTAGGGTTAGGGTTTAGGGTTTAGGGTTTACCGAGAAATGTATGTTATTAAAGGTTTTAGTCTTCTTTGGTTGACCCGAAAAACCCTAAACCCTAAACTCAAGGTCT
>CAJNDV010035877.1:8827-24437 GCA_905221635.1 Symbiodinium sp. CCMP2456
GGCCCTACACCCCAAACCCTAAGCTCATAGTTTTGGGTTTACTTTGAGTTGTTTTTTTTTGGAGAGGGCGGGTCGTGGACATTTTCAGCCCTTTTTGGACGGTTTTGCCCGCCTGTTTCGGCCGGGGTAGGATTCCGGGCTTCTAGGGTTTAGGGTTTAGGGCCTTCAGATTGCAATCAGGTTTCAGGTCCGTTGCACTGAAGCCGCCAGGGCTCGACAGTATCCGGTAAATGCTGTCGTTTGGCACCCCTTTTGGCTTGTGCCACAGTGAACTCCATGTATCTTGGACACGGAATGATTAAATAGTTGGGACAGCTTGCATAATACTGTGGATGATAAAAATCTTGCATTACCTTANNACCTTAAGGACCCTAAACTATAGGAAATATGGTCTATTCCTTATTATGGGTAATGCAGGATTTATATCATCAACCCTCGTACGGAGAAGATGTTTGAGGAGTAGGAGACAGGAGCTTGGGTGCAGGAGAGGTTCCTGATTTCAGCACTCTCCCGGCCAGCCCCGAACAGCAGCTGATGGGGTCAGAAGGGTTTAAGGTCTAGGGTTTAGGGTAGGATGTTGAGGTGCGTAGTGTCTCCTTCAATAAAGCAGCGGTTCACGGGCTCAGACGACATACTTACATCGTCGGCATACTACATGCATGGTGATTCTTGAGTGTTTCGTTGTAATGTTGCTCAACCATGCCTCTAAACCTTAAACCCTAAACCTTAAACCCACTGTTTCGGCCACCCGGGAAACGATGAACTGTGTGACAAGTCCGAACCAGGCAGAAGGCATGGATCCAGATACAGTCCGACCTCCTGAGGCATTTCTAGATAGGGTCCCATACATGACCCCAGACTAGGAAGCATCAAAGATGTATGTTCCTACAGACTCTCAGAAGCATAAAGCCTGACAGAAAGCCACGAGGAGAGCCAGCTTTCCGCGCTGAAGAGGGGTAGTGGCGTCTTGCCGTGGCTTGACTGCCTGTGTTCTCTGCTGGTTGTGGATTGCACTTTTTGGTGTGTCAGCAAGGTCGCAACGAGAGGGCCCACGAATCGCGAGGTAGAACCTTTTGTTCAAGTCTGAGGGGAGGAGGTGCTCTATTGCAGTGAGTCTAGGGTTAACTGTCGATGTTTCAGCGCCTCACCGGCCACAAATTTCTAGCTACCCACGGCCTCTTCCGGTCTGCTTTGGTCATGACGTTTGTCATCGTCTAGAACCTAGAATTACGTATGCACATGCATGGACCATGGACCTCGTTTCAATGCTCCCTAAACCCCTATAAACCCTAACCCCCAAACCCTAAACCGTGGTTAGGAAATCTTTAATGCTCGACTCAATGTTCGACCGAACCCTGAACCGCAACCTCCAACTCCTATCCAGGCCTGCGAAACATGCGCTTTTGAGTTTGCGCATTAAGATTTCCGAAGACATTTCCCGTGGAAAAGGACAGCCTAGCAGTTCCCTCATTGTAAGGTACCATGTTTACCATAGGTCACCCCTAAACTCTACTTGCGGAGCCGAACACCTATCGATTGAAGCGTTAGACCCTTGAATTCAGGGCTTAGAATCGACTGTTTCGCGGGGTTTGGGGCAACAGGTGACCCTAAGCTCTAGACTCTAAACCCTACCCAGGCCCTCAACCCTGTAAACCCTGTGCACCCTACAAGCCCTTAACCCAATACACCCTTAAAGCCCTAAACCCTATCAGCCCTATAACCCTAAAACCCTAAAGCCCTAACCCCTAGAGCCTTAAACCCAACTCCTTCAAGGAACCCTTACAGACCCCTTTAAGAAAGCCAACCCCTCAGGGTCCATGTACCCAAATAGTATATACGTTGGCCCCAAAGTACCTATATAGGGACTACATTAATGCCAAAGTATATACTATGTTTTGAACCTTAAACCCTTTAGAACCCTATGGAACCCTATAGACCCCTTAAACGACCCCTTAAAGGAACCCTTTTTCGGTACATGGACCCTTAGGGAGCCCTAAGCCCTAAACCCTAAACCCTAAACCCTAAGCCCGAGGAAGATCTCTGGCTCTAAGTTGGCAGCTTCCGCGCCGCATCTCCTCGCCCGCCTCCTCGGCTTTCGGGGTGTGGGAGGAGGATTTAGAGGGTTTAGGGTTTAGGGTTTGGGGTGGGGCGAGTAGGGATATAAGGGTTTATAGGCTTTAGAGATTGAAGGTTTCTAAGGGTTCTATAAGGTTCTATTCAAGGGTTCTAGACGGTTGTAAAAGGTATGAAGGTTTGGTCTTTAGGGTTTAGGCAAGCTTTGAAATTTGGGTGTAGAGCCTATGGCTCGGGGTTTAGATTTTAGGGTAGGGTCCTGGTCCGCACTTCACGTCTTTCTTGGAAGCATCGCCTTTTTCCGTTCCTTCCTTAGCTGCTTGGCCCCCCCCCCCCGCCCCAAGCAGAACTCAGACCTTGAAATGACCAGAGGGGGCATGCCGGCAGCAGAGAGCCAGGCTAAGGCGACTTCGGTGGTCAGGATAAGATGCGAAGATCAAAACCGTCGCGAAAGACTTGGGCGGCCAATGCTGACGATGCTTCCGGTGCCTTCGGCTGATGCCGATGATGCTCGAGCTACTCGTGCTTGTAATTTTGTGGAAGCCCTTGGTGGCTGATGCTCATGCTCGACACCTTGTGCGGAGTTGGAGTGTGGACGGCTTATGCGGTTGATCCTGAACATGCTGACGGGAAAGCTTGAGATCTCGCCGGAGCTCGTGTTGTTTTGAGGGCTGATGCCGATGATGCTTGCATGTGTTGTGTAGAATATGAAGCGCTTGGGCAGCTGATGCCGATGATGCTCGCTGGTGTTGGTGTCAGTATCCAAGCCTTTGGCGGCTGACTTCCGCCGCTTGTTAAATAATACGAAAGTATAAATATGAGTGTGTATATATATATATATATATATAATGTATGCATACCTAAATAAATAAATAAATGAATGAATAAGTAAACATATATATATATATATGTGTCATGTAATAGGTCGTAGAAGGTATATATAAAGATATATAATGGCGATCCAACATACAACACAATGAGATACAACATGGAATGCGGGAGGCTCAGCGATCTGGTGTGAAAGGTGAAAGTCTTGCGAGGCTGACGTTGAGTCCATTGTGTTCAAACGGTTCAGGGTTTTGGGGTTTTGGGGTTTAGGGTTTGGAGTTTTAGGGTTTGGAGTTTCAGGGTCCAGGGTTTAGGGTTCTAGGGTTTAGGGTTTCAGGGTTTACGGTTTTAGGGTTGACGGTTTAGGGTTCAACTTCACAGCCTTGGGTTCTGGGTTGGTGATGCTGATGATGCTCGAGCGCAGCTTGCTGAGTATCAATGGCTTGGGGCGGCTGATGCTCATGATGCTCGGTATGGTGTGTCGAACTTCCAAGCCTTTGGCAGCTCATGCTCATGATCCCTGTCGTCTGGCAATGACAGTGCAAGGCTCGGGCGACTGACGCTGCCAACGTCGCGTGGAAGGTGCAAGGCTGCATGTGGCGTCTGATGCTGATGATGCGTGCACGTGGAACACGAAAGGGTTGCGGTGCTGATGGTGTGTTGCATGAACTGAGGCTGATGCTGATGATCGTCAAAGCCTTGTGGCAGCTGATGCTCATGATGCTTGCCGTCTGGCAATCACCGCGAGAGCCCCTGAACCGACTGCTGCTGCTGATGCCCGCAGGCGTTGCTTGGAATGTAAAATGGTCGCAGCTGTCCCGGGGAAGGCTTGGGCGCCTGATGCTGATGATGCTCGCAGGCGTCATGGAATGGGGAAGGTTCAGGCGGCTGATGCTGCTGATGCTCGCAGTCGTTGTGTGGAATTTGGATGGCTTAGGCGGCTGATGCTGATGATGCTCGCAGGCGTCGTGGAATGGGGAAGGTTCAGGCGGCTGACGCTGCTGATGCTCGCAGTCGTTGTGTGGAATTTGGATGGCTTAGGCGGCTGATGCTGATGATGCTTGCAGGCGTCGTGGAATGGGGAAGGTTCACGCGGCTGATGCTGATGATGCTCGCAGTCGGTGGGAAGGCTTTGGCGGCTGATGCTGATGATGCTCGCAGGCGTTGTGGAATTAGAATTCGGAAGGCTTAGGCGGCTGATGCTGATGATGCTCGTTGCGTGGAACTGGGAAGGCTTAGGCGGCTGATGCCGATGATGCTCGCAGGCGAAGTGTAATCCGAATCGGGAAGGCTGGGGCGGCTGATGCTGATGATGCTGGCTGGCAGGCATGTTGTTAGAATTGGGAAGGCTTGGGCGGCTGGGGAAGGTTTAGGCTGATGCTGCTGATGATGGGAGGCGTTGCGTGGAATCGGGAAGGCTTAGGCGGCTGCTTCTGATGATGCTAGAGGTTGTGTAAAGTCGAGCAGGCTTGGGCGGCTGATGCTGATGATGCTCGTGGCGGATGGTGCTGCTGCTTGCATTAGCTGCGGCTGATGTTGCTGATGCTCACATGCGTTATATGGACTTTAAAACAGGCCATTGCGACAGATGCTGATGACACGATGATGCTCGCAGGCGCTGGGCAGCTGATGCTGATGCTCGGGTCCGGTCCATTGCGTCACAGACTGAAAGTTTTGGGCGGTTGATGCTGGTGAGACTCATATTAGCGTCGGACTGCGTCGGCCGGCCGATGCTGATCAACTTCGCAGTAGCTGCGGCTGATGCTAATGATGCTCGCACGCTCTCGACTGAAAATGAAAGGCTCGGGCGGCTGATGTTGCTGATGACGCTCACAGGTGTTGGGCAGCTGATGATGCTAACGCTCGTGTCCATTGCGTTCCAGGTGACAGAAAGCCTTGAGCGTTTGATCTTGACGAGACTCAGATAGTCTCCGCAGTAGCTGTGGCTGATGCTGATGATGCTCGCATGCTCTCGACTGAAAATGAACGGCTTGGACGGCTGATTTGTCTGATGCTCACGTGCGTTGCATGGAATGCAAAAGCCCATCGCGGCTGTTGCTGATGAGGCTCGCAGTCGTTGGGCAGCTGATGCTGCTGATGCTCGTGTCCATTGCAATGCGTTCCATGTGACAGAATGCCCGGTTGATCCTGATGAGACTCATATATGCGTCGGCCGACGGATGCTGATAAAGTTCGCAGTAATTAGCTGTGGCTGGTGCTGATGATGCCCCACGCTTTCGACTGAATATGAAAGGCTTGGACGGCTGATGTTACTGATGCTCACGTGTGGCGCATGAACTGGAAAACATGTGCGCCGGACGTGATGATGCTCATGTGCGTTCCCGGGAAGGTGAGATGGTGCTGGCATCCATTGCTTGCAGCATGGAAGTTGTGCCCCTACACAACCCCAAGCCCTAAAGCAACCTTACGTGAACTGGGGAAGTCTTCAGGGTCTTGGGCATGCATTTCTTTGAGCACGGAAGCCTTTGGATTATGGTTTTTTGTGATGCCAGGCAGAAGACCTAAAACAACCAACCTCCAGGATCACCGTCCCACATGCAACAACAAAAGTGTGAAAAGCAAACATGCGGCAAACTTCCAAACTACTCCCGAGGCTCCTTCGCAGCTCAGTGTGTCGGCTCCGTCCGACCTCTCGAGCATGGCACCTTCCACAGTGCCCGACGCCCCAGAACCTGGTGACTGGGATTTGGGACTTCTCCCTTCTCCGTTTAGGGTTTAGGGTTTAGGGTTTAGGGTTTTAGGCTTTAGGGTTTAAGGTTTAGGTTTACGGTTTAGAGCTTATACTAGGGGTTTTGGGCCTAAAGGGCTTCATGAGGTTCTATCGGGCCACCACGGAGGCTAGGTGTCAGGGCTCATGTGCATGTTTATTTTGCCGACAATACCCCCTTCAAGGTCAAAGTACAGGATTTCTATATGCATGGACCCTTAGGGCTTAGGGATAGCGATCTTATGTGTATGCGAGTGCCTATCTAGAAAGATGTCGCTATTTCGTGAAACGACGACGCAAATCCACTTCGCAAAAACTGTGTGTGTGTGTGTTTCTTGACAATAGTCTGCCGGACATCAGCACTCTTGAAGCAATCCTGAGCTCCACTTATTCCTTACTTGAGGACTCCCTCTCCAGGAATCCCGCTGTAGTACGAGGCACACGACTAAGCAACGAGACTTGGAGATGTTGTGCTCGGACAACAAAGCGCAAGGGGCGGAAGGTTTCGAGTCTACTTGCTAAGCATACGGTTCTTACAGACTTCTGTAGAGTTCTTCACACAACTGCTCCCAAAGCCCTAAATCTCAATACCTTAAAGGCTTCAGGGCTTTCGGGAATCTGGGGCATGAGAGTTGTTGATGAAAACCCTCACGCCCCAGATTCTCTACACCCCTAAAGCCCTGAAGCCTAGGGCTTTTATACCTAAAGCCCCAAGCCATTCTAACAGGTCGAAGTCCAGTTCAGTACCGGACATGGAGCCAGCACAGCGGCTTAGGCGTTGATCCGTACAGTTCCCGGGGCCTACAGGAATTGGGGCTTTAGGCTCGTTCAGGGTACTCAACCCTAAACGAGGTGGCACTTTGGGCAACTTTAAAATTTCCCTTATGGTTTCTATAGAAGTACCTATTCATGAATACTTGTCAGGGCCCCAAAACTACAACCCAGTAAGCCCCCCAAAATAGGGTCCCCCTTGAGCGCTGCAGGGCTTTCGGGTTTCGGGGGCTTCGGAGACCTCGGGCTGTATAGGTCTGAAGCGTGAGGGTAAGCTGATCAGTTTAGGGTTTAGGGTTTTAGGGGTTTAGGGTTTAGGGGTTTAGGGGTTTAGGGTTTAGGGTTCAGGGTTAAGTTAAATGCATTGCTGCCGGAAGTTCTCCAGATCGGTTTAAGGGATTTGAGACGTAGTGCATTACTAAATAGCAGTGTCAAGGGTTTAGGTTTAGGTTGAGACGATCCGACATTTCCAACTGGCCTGGGCTCAAGAGAACATCCAGCCAATAATATGACAACTACCTAGAGTAACCAAGGTACCTTAAACAGCGAGGCGTATAACTTCTTCAGGGTCATCTCCTTTGTTTGAGCACGTTGGTTACGCTAGCTACGTTTGGCTTGACCGTGCTAAACAATGCCAAAGCTCAATCAACACGCCGGTCCTAAGCTAGCCATTCACCTTTGAATCTCCTGAGCCCCGGAGGGCCACTGCAAGACCTAAATCCTTAACCTCATAAATCCTGACCCTAGCCCTGCACCCAAATCCTAAGCCCTATAACCCTAAAGCCTAAACCCCTAAGCCCTAAACCCTAAATCCTAGGCCCTATAACCCCTAGACCCTAAATCCTAAGCCCTGTAACCCCTGAAGCCTAAACCCCTAAACCCTAAATTCTAAGCCCTGTAACCCCTAAAGCCTAAACCCCTTAACCCTAAATCCTAAGCCATGTAACCCCTAAAGCCTAAACCCTTAAACCCTAAACCCTAAATCCTTGCCCTATAACCCCTAAAGCCTACACCCCTAGACCCTAAATCCTAAGCCCTCTAACCCGTAAAGCCTAGACCCCTAAACCCTAAATCCTAAGCCCTAGAACCCCTAAACCCTAAACCCCACATCCTAAGCCCTATAACCCCTGAAGCCTACACCCTGAACCCTAAACCCTAAATCCTAGGCCCTAGAACCCCTCAAGCCTAAACCCCCAGACCCTAAACCCTCAATCCTTTTAACCCCTAAAGCCTAAACCCCTAAACCCTAAACCCCAAATCCTATAAGCCCTTTAGCCCCTCAAGCCTAAACCCTACGCGCAAAAAGGCGGAGAGAGGCAAAGTTGGCCGAGAGGCTGCGTGAAGCCAACGAGTTCTCAAACACAGGCGGCCACTGCAGGGCTTTGGGGTTTCATGGTTTTAGGGTCTAGGGTTTAGGGTTTAGGGTTTCATAGTTTTAGGGTTTAGGGTTTCGGGTTTCATATGGGTTTCCGAAACTAGGGGACCCTAATATAGTACTCTAAATAGTAGGATCCTCGTTAAAAGGACACCAAAATAAGGCACCAGTACCCCTTACTTTCGGAAACCCCCGTTTAGTTTTAGGGTCTAGGGTTTGAGAGCTTTAGGGTTTCAGGGATTTGGGATTCAGGAGTGTGAGGGGCTTTAGGATGCTTTAGGGTTTGGGGTTCAAGCGTTGTAGGGGCTTTGGGGTTGCCAGGCTTTAGGTTTGTGGGGTTTAGAGGACTTGACTGAGGGTTTGGGGTTTAGGGTTTAGGGTTTAGGGTTTAGGGGTTTAGGGTTTAGGGTTGAGGTTTTGGGGTTTGGTTCAAGGCTTACGGTTGAGGTCGCATGTTTAGTTTGCATGCACGCACCTCGTTTTTGGGGCTTGGGGCGACGTCTGCAGGTAAGCAGCACGCAAGGCGATAATGCAGAATCGAGGGCTGATGAATTGCGGCACGATTCGAAAACCCCTTCCACCGGACTAACATGCGCACATGTTTAAAACCCACCTCAAACCCGGTGCAGAAAACCAGAAAACATGAACTCCATATTATCAAACCAACAACTCGGAACGCTCTGAACTCAAGACCGTTGGACCGTTGATTCCATGAACTGTGTAACTGTGATATGCAGCCTGTCGAACTGTCAAACCCGATCTCTTGGAGACAGGACAGGTTCGTCTCCACAGACCTGATGTACCCACGGACTTCGTAAGTACAGTTACATGTACCTTAACTAAGCTTCTAAGTTATGACTCATGCTGAATACAGTTACCTGGTGTTAACAAGCCCCACGAACGTGTCAGCAGGAGAGACTCGCAATCCCCTGATTGCAGTACCAGACACTCACTAAAGCATCTGGGTGAAACCCAAAAAGACAAGAAAGCCCTAAGCCCCTAACCCCAAAACCCCAAAACCCTAAACCCTTATAGTAATCTCTGCACTATCCGTTAAGGCGGCCGCCCAGAATACGTGTTTGTTTTCACCATTGGGACGGCTGTAGCCAGGGTGGCGAGGAAATCGCTACTACCGGCCGTTGGGCACGACCGATGCCGAGACCTGAGTCAAGCTTTGAAGTATTGGGTTGTGGGCTTAGGGTTTAGGGTCTAGGGTATTGGGTGCACGGTCAGGAGAACAGTGATGGTACAGCGACTAAGGTTCAAGATTTTGGGGTTAGGGTAGGGTTTAGGACATGTTGACCTGGTACAGGATTTACACATGCATTTCTCATCAGAGCTCGTTTTCGGAGTAGTTTAATATGTGTAACTAGCAGTATGATGCTTTGCGAAGGGTTGTTCTGGGGTAGCCAATGTACTTACTTCCTTGAAGGCAAATGACAATAATGTTCCAGGTGTGTTTGGCAAGCCTTTGTGGTGACGTTCGGTAGTGTCCGGATTGCTAGGCCCTAAACCCTAAACCCACCCAATTCCTCCGTTCACGGGTCCAAGTATAGGCCCCACTCTAGTAGCATCTTACGTACAAGAGACCATAGGGTGCGTGTGAGTGTATCAAGTTTCCAGATAGGCTGTGACTGGGCAGGAAGCCCTCGGCCCAATCTGTGTCCTGACTTTTTTTTTTTTGGGGGGGGGGTCCTTGGAATTGGGGCTTCCTACTGGGGAGTCAGGATCCTGCCATTAAGGGCGTTGAGGGTTCGTAGAATAGTCTATTGTGGGTTTATGCTTCGGGTGGCGTTATGAATTTCCATCAGACACTCAAGGAAATTCTGTGTTGGACTGAGATCGTCGTGCTCAAAGTCTGTGTCTTTGCCTTATAGTCTCCCTGCCACTTTGAACTACCAGTTGCCAGTGCTTCCCCTAAGGGTCCAAGTACCTAATAATCATATACTCTCCCAAATATTCACCTCGAAAACTACTATCCGCAACCAAAGTACCTTATTATTGGGTCCTTTGGACCCTTAGGGTTCTGTTCTGCAGCCCAGGCGACTTCATTCGCTGACGACTTTGCGAAGGCTCAACGGGCTAGAGGGACGATTTAAGATGCAGCAACCGTAGGAGCATGAGCAGGAACACACGTGAAATCGCTCAAACAAACCGCACCGGTTGTATAAAAGAGGGACCCGGACTGCATAATGACCAAATTTATTCTTTAGGGCTCTGTATGAGTTTGATTTCACTATAAGATACCCTAAACCCTAAACTTTATGATGCCCCAAAACGCAATTCTAACTATTACGGCCGTATATTCCAGCCCTGGGCCTGCTTGCATAGCTAGCACCTCCTACAAGTACTGTTCAGCTACAAGGATTTGCAGCTCAGCTGTCAGGCTTTAGGGCTTAGGGCTTAGGGTTTAGGGCTTAGGGGGTTGGGGTTAGGACCCACCTGAGCGAAACTTGCCCAAGCCGCCATGGGGATTGTCCTAGAATAGATTAATAAGGGCCCTAGTAGTGTGTGCAGGCTTGCGGGGTGTATGTAGTACTTCGAAATGTATGTACGTATACACAGCAGGCCACATTCATGTCTGTCTCTCTCGCTAAACGTAGAGCAGCATTTCGTGGTGAGCCTGAACCATGATTCTCCCAAGCTGCTTTCCCTGGCTGTTTCGCGAGATCTTGCGAGAGCAAAACTCTGAGGTTAGGCATATCAGGTGAAGATCGGGATCATGTTTGGTCGATTTATTTGCACGGTTGTCTTATGATGAATTAAGGACTTACGGATTCGAGCCCACTGCTACACGATTCTGCTCCGTAAGAGATGACTGGTGTCACGCTTCTCGACTACAGTCCACCAGCTTTTTCCGCAGTTGTATTTGTTCGAATGAATCAATGTGAAATTGGGGTTTTAGAATTTTAAATCTATGGAGTTTAACGGGGTTTAAGGGTCTAGTCCTAACTGGGGCACGAGCCCAGAATCTTGAAATCCTACAGCCTCACTTCAAGTGGTGCCGAGCAGGCTACTGGCGGCGTCCCACTCTACAAGTTCGGGAAGCAGAAAAAGAGTGACCAGTAGTGTAGGACTTGGGGCGGGCGAAGTTGGCAGCTTGCCCTCGACCAAGGTTCCCTGTTTTCAAAAAGGACTTGTACCTGGTATTTGAGGGTCATATATTTTTGGCCCTAAACCCTTCACCCCAAACCCTAAACCCTAAATCACTGTAGGTTAGCCCCCCCTTTCCGTAAGCCTGGGTTGGGCGGACTTGAAAGCCAGAGCTTAGGGTTTAGAGTTTAGCAGTTTGGGGGTTTAGGGTTTAGGGTTCGGGGGGAGTGCCGTCGAATAGAGCCATGCAGGGCTACATTCAAAGCCTGATTTTAAAGCCCTGAACCCCATTTCCCTAATCCCTTACTAAAGCCCGAGACTGCCTCCGCATGCCAGGGCAAGCTTAGGCTTCGCCTCCCTCGTTTCACCAGCTGTGAGGGTCGAAGTTCCTGATCGGCTTAGGAAGGCTGTGTCACTAAGCCCTAAATCCCAAACCGCTATTAAAACCCTACACCCCTGAACCGCTGAACCCCTAAATCCCCAAGCCCTAAACCCCTAAACCCCTAAGTCCCTATAAACCCCGAAGACCCTAGCCCTAAACCCTAGGCCCCCAATCCTTGAAGACTGCACCCCTATCTTGGAAAGCGGGTTTCCTGCCAAAGCTAGACGATCGCGAGTCCGCTAGCAGAGGATCTGGGGCTGCTGGCGCTTTGACTGCTCTCGTCTTTTACAGGTGTTTAGAGCTACCCTAGGCCCTAATTAGGCCCTAAACCCTACACCCTAAGCCCTAAACCCCCCAGAGTTAGAGACTCGTGAACATTTGGGCTGGAGGGCTGGAGTTTTGAAAAAGAAAGAGGTGTAGTGCCTATATCGCATTGTTTTACAGGCCCTCAAAGGGCAATCCAGATCTTCCAACATGCCTTAATTGAGGAGTACATGTACATATGTATACATATATACATATACACTTTGAGTCATGGCAGGACTCCTAATATGATTTAAGGCGTATTCCTTAACATCTAAGCAAACCCTAAACCCTAAACCCGGAAGATCTGGGAAGCATTAGAGTCAAGCCTAAACCTTAAGGGTTTAGGGTTTAGGGCCCCTAAACCCTGAACCGACAAGACTTAGAGGCCAGGAGATGTTTCACCCCGCAGCGTAGCGTCACCGCTTGCGCTGCAAATCATGCCTTTGGGCTCGGGCTGGGCTTGTTGAGGGTTTAGGGTTATAGGGTTCAGGGGGTTATAGGGTTTAGGGTTCAGGGTTTCAGGGGTTTAGGGTTGAGGGTTTAGGATTGAGGGTTGAGGGTTTAGGGGTTTAGGGTTGTAGGGTTTGGGTTGAGGGTTTAGGGTTGACGGTTGAGGGTTTGGGCTCTGGGGCTTCGGGCTTTGGGTCGGCTCGCGGCTTCAGGTTTGGGTTGTTGTTGCCTCCTGGGGCCCGGTTGTAGCTGCAAGGATTTAGGATTTTAGGGTTTAGGGCTTATGTTTATTTTGTTGTTACGGCTTGGGGGCTTTGGGTTTCGACACCCCTGCCCCGTTCCATCGATAGAACTTCGTTCTAAAACTCAACCCGTCACACAACAAGAGCTCAACAGTTCAACAAAGCGAGGTAGGCTGTCAGGTTTTTCGCTGGCTGCATTTATCACATGTATATATGTCCTTCTGAGTGCATATTCTGTCAGTGTAGGCTTCAGCGATGGTGAGCAAACAGCTGGATACATTAAACTCTTCCGAGCCCCTGTAGCCGACATGCACGTAACCTGATAGGGTCTTTCCTTGGTAAGGGTGGCAGATCTTGACCGAAAGCTCCTGAAGTGCCCGTCTGTCTGGTAATGTAAGTAGTATGGCGGTTTGTTTTAAACTGCCGTTATTATATTGAGTTTTGTTATTCTACTGCAAAGACTATCAGTATTTTTATGCACTCTGCAAGGGCTAGCTGTTCGAATGACAAGACAGAGTCGGTTTAGGCTCAGCCCTTGCGTGCAGGTGACATTCCCTCTGGTGGCTCCGGCTGTTACCCAGCCAGCCAGGGAACCCCGGTGCGGTGTTTTGAAGGATTCTTCTGACGTCGTAGCAAGGGTTTCGATTTGTTAAGAGCAGGAGGTATGTCTTAGGTACAATAACAGCATGACATAACCGGATAGAACATATCTATATCTATATCTATATCTCTGTCTATCTATATCTGTATGTACGTATATAAATTGCGGCAGGTGTTTCGGCCTTGCGACAGGGGCTTGGGCCTAGGGGTTGGAGTTTCGGGGTTAGCTGGGTGCTGGATGTTCGTGCGCTGCATATGGTTTTAGAGCCGTAGGAAGCCCCATTCCAATTTCAGAGGCATGGCCGTGGTAGTGTTCGGCCATGGTGTTCTTGGTCTATCTCACGGGTTGGCTTATTTGTTGCTGAGCGTGTGTGGAGTTTGCCGGCGTTTCCTTGCTTGCTTGTTGCCTAGGTGTCCACGGAGATGTTGAAGGTTGAGTGGACCAAATGGGAGTTGCGACAGCCCCCGGACAAGTTCAAGCCTTCAACCCTGAACCCTAAACCCTAAACCCTAAACCCTAAACCCTAAACGTAGAAGTCTTGTGTGCAAGATCTTCAGGCCTCGGGGCGGAGGGGGGGGGGAGGGGGGGGGGGCAAGGGCATCGATCGCGGAAAGATAGACAGGCTATGTGGCTTAGCATGGGCACTTCCCATGGTGCTAGTGGCTGACAAGAGAATACCCCTTGATTGAGCTCCAGGCTTCGGCTGCTATTGCGATCTTGACCGCTTTTTCGGTTTAGGGTTTGGGGTTTAGGGGTTTACGGTTTAGGATTTAGGGGTTTAGGGATCAGGGTCTAGTGATGGGCAGGAGTTTCAGACGTGACTGAGATGGTTCCAGCGGACACGGGCTTGTCACTTGAAACCTGAATGCATGACGTTGAGACTAGACCATGCATGAAAGGAAAACTATACATTCTTGTCCTATAGTCCTTGACGTGTGAAATCCTGAAGCCCGATTGTTGCCACTTTCTGTGTGCCGCATGTCGATTGCGGTGACGGCTGGATTGCTCAGAGCAAGGACACGCGGCTAGCGGCCATGTTCTCTGCGCCGTTTCATAAGCGCAACATGCTGTGGTAGTCCAAATGCTCTACAATTTTACCGGAAACATGTCCGCGACTGCCGTGGCAGCGCATGTTTGTTTGATCAGACCCACTCTATAAAGTCCAAACCGTTGTGCGAGTGCTCAGACACTTCATGACTGCACTTGGTGAAGAATGTCGCAAGCGCACACTTCCACGTTCACAGCTAGAAAGAAGCCAATATGTCTTACTTGTCGCAGCGAGAACCATATCTGCATAGATGACAAAGAGCCAGGAATGTTCAATGGATCCAGGAAGTTTTTTGCTAAGCTCAAAATGAGAAGATGTTGCGGAAAGTTTGTCATGCCACAGGAACTGTGCTTGGTTGAGTAGTACACCCCCGTGAGCTGGAAGACATCGTTCAACAGTGGGTTTTCGAGATCTTCCATAAGTACCATCTATACACAGTGCAGAAGCCTAAATGTCAGTACTCCTGTCATTACAGAACATGCCTTCAGCAATCTTCAGCCCCCAAACCCAAAGACTGTCGAGACCTCGACAGAGCCCTGCAAAAATCGCCTGGCATGGATCCTGCCAGCACTCAGCCGCAATGGAAGCCGGCGTACCAGGCAACTGACTTCGACTGTGAGCGATCCCGCTACAGCCGCTATTAGCGGCTGCTACTTCTAATTCTGTTCATAACCCTGGTACTGTTACGACTTATACGACCGTATACAGTACAATCACTAACACCAGCAAGCAACAACAACGACAACAGCAACAAGGCAACAACAACAACAACGATGACGGCGACGGCGACAACAACAACAACCGCAACAACAACAACAACAACAGCAGCTGCAGCATCAGCAGCAACAACATTGCTGAAATTACTGTTACTGTGATTATAGCTGCTATTACTACACTGCCACCACCACCAACAACAACAATAATAACAACAACAGCAACAACAACAACAACAACACCAGCAGCAGCAGCAGCAGCAGCAACAACAACAACTACAACACAACAGCTGCCGCAATAACAACATCAACACCAGCAGCAACAGTCACAGCACCCGAAACAGCAACAGCAACAGTGACATCAACAGCAACAGCAACAGCAGCCACAGCCACAACAGTAGCCGTGGCAACACCAACAACAGTTTCAATATCAACACTAGCCACAACGACATTTGCCACGCAAACGACCACAACGACAACGGCACGAACAATAACCAAACAACAACGGCAATAATAAAGACAACAGCAACAAGAAGAACAACAACAACACCTGCAACAACAAAGACATCAACGACAGTAGCAAAATCAGCAACAACAACAGTAACAGCGGCAACAACATCAACAACAGCAGCAGCGAGAACAAGTAGTATATTGCTACTACTAGTCCTACTACTATTCTCTCTTCTCCTTCTACTAATACCACCACCACCAGCACCACCACCACCACCACTACCACCACTACCACCACCACCACCGCCACCACCACCACCACCACCACCTTCCACCTTCACCACCACTACCACTACTATTACTACTGCTATTGTAACTACTACCACTACTACTACTACTACTACTACTACTAGTAGTAGTACTAGTACTAGTACTGCTACTACTACTACTACTACTACCACCACTACTACTACTACTACTACTACTACTACTACTACTACTACACTACTATTTATTATTACGACTACTAAAAATACGACGACGACTACTA
>CAJNDV010035878.1:0-10256 GCA_905221635.1 Symbiodinium sp. CCMP2456
TTTAGGGTTTCAGGGTTTAGGGTTTAGGGGTTTAGGGTCTAGGGTTTTCAGGGTTTAGGGTTTAGGGTTTTTAGGGTTTAGGGTTTTTAGGGTTTGGGGTTTAGGGTGTAGGGTTTAGGGTTGGTCAATCCTACACTGAAACCCGAAAATGCCAATCTCATCTAACATAGGGTCCTAAAGAATTCCCTGTATTATCTTGGGGGCTCCTTATTACAAATATAGTATACTGGGCCCCAAAACCTTATTCTGATTGTTAAGGCCCCTACAGTACCCAAACCACAAACACTAAGAACAAGGGTTCAGGGTTTGGGGTTCAACCCTTCGCCAAATACCCCGAAAATCTGGGAGGCTGGCAATGCATCTGCTGGCCATTCTCTACCCGCCATCTGCATGGTCAGTGATCCCAACCTTGGGCTTCTCTTTCGATCAGTGAAGAGGCCACTTAGCAAAGGAACCTTCAAGGAAACCCTAAACCGTCCCTAAACCCTAAACCCTGAACCCTAAACCCTAAACCGTACCTCCCTAAACCCTAAACCCTACCGTATATAGGGACTACTTTAGAGAGAAAGGCAGAGCCGGGGGCTTGCGGACCTTGTCCGTCGCCTTGTTTAGGGGTTTAGGGTTCAGGGTTTAGGACGGGGTTGAGGGTTTAGGGCCAAGGTGCGACGTTGGGTGCTCCATTTTCGAAGTACCATAAAACCATAAAGACTATACCGTTGTCTCACTTCCACTGAGTGCACTGAATTTGCAAGCGGCTCGATCGAGTGTGTGTTGATGCCAATACCTACGAACTTGGTGTGTAGGCTCTAACCCTAAGGGTCCATGTACCCAAATAGTATATACTGTGGCCCCAATGTAGTCCCTATATAGGTACTTTGGGGCCAATGTATATACTATTTGGGTACATGGACCCATGGGGTAAACCCTAAACCCTAAGCCTTAAACCCCGAAGCAACAAACTAAACCCTAGTTGAAGCCCTGAGATAGACTTCAAGGGTTGAGAATGGCTCACATGCTATGCTTGGAGGTTCATGGGGCTTAGTATCTACAGTCTCTACAGTTATAAGTACCTTAATTGGGGGTTTATAAATATTTATGAAAAATTTAATTTGCAGTTTCAACTCAGGCTTAGTCTTTACGTAAGACACAGAGCTTACCGTGTACGGTCATTCGCGTTTTTTTAGGCCAGCGTTCAGATTTCAATATCCATTCCCCAAACCCTATAAACCCTAAACCATAAAAGCCTTAATTTTTCCACTGTTCTGGGCCTGTGCTGATAGAGAATATACCCCCCGGTAGTGCCCCCGACCCTCTTGCTCTTCCTATTCGGTTTAGGGTTTAGGGTTTCCGAAAGGACACGGATTATTAATATTACAATAGTGGGGAAGCATGAACAGAGGCTTGCTTGCAACTTCATCCCCAGCCGAGCTTTCGACTGCTCCGCCACTTGCTGAAGCATGCGCGGACATGCAACTTCGTAAGCTCGATCTGGGTTTCCGGGTTCCGGACCGATGTTTTTGAATACAGAAACTCGTAGACAGAAATCCCAGTGTAGGGTTTAGGGTTTAGGGTCTCTGCATGTTGTGCCTGATGTCATCTCTGGTTCCGACTCCCATACCCCAACTCTACACCTTAATCCCTTAACTCTGAAGCCTAAACCTTAAAAACAACAAGAAACCCTGAACCCTTAACCCCTTAAGCCCCTTAACCTCTAAGCCCTTAGCCCCTGGACCCCTAAACTTTCGACCCCCAAACCAGTAAACCCTAAACTTCTTAAAGACCTTCAACTCCTAAACCCCATAAACTCCTAAACCCCTTAAGCCCCGTAATCCCTAAACCCAAACCCCAATCCCCCAAACCCCTTAACCCCTAAACCCTGCCCAGCCTTGACGCTTTAGGGGCGGTTTAGGGTTTGGGTTTAGGGTTTAGCAACCCTAAATCCTAAACCCTAAGTATTTCAAGTCAGGGGTTGGGGACCCAATGGGTCCTGGTACCTAAGCCTTAAAGGAAGCCTTAAAAGAGCCCTAAAGGAAACGGTTTAGGGTTTAGGGTATTAAAGGAACCCGAATCGGAAACGCTTCAAACGGAACCCGTAAGGGAACCGCAAGGGTCCTGAGTAACCATACAGTCGAATGCAGGTCTGCTAATCAGGAATCTCCATAACCAAGGGGGTCCGTATATACTACTATTATGGAAGTAGGTCCTCAAAACAATAATAAGGATGGTCTTCGGCCATAATGGTGATGTATATGGACCCGCCGGGTTATGATTTTGGCAGGTATACCGTATACCCCATAACTACGGTACCTAGCACCCTTTGGTGAAGCATGACCTGTATTGCACGGATGTGCTAGTCACTTAATTGGGCTTTCCGGTGCTATGCCATACAACATCATCCGAGCTATCTCAAAATTGAAATTGAGTCATATATGGTCAGGCGTCCGGCGTTCCCGGCCTCCCCCCCCCCGCCCCCTCAAATGGTATGGTCTGGTAGGGGTGGGAGGGGTGGGCGGGGGCTGGCATGTGCGGAGAGGGGTCGGGGCGGTTGGGTGGGGTTGCGGCCAGGGGCCGGGTCGGGCCGGGGATCTTACGCAAGCCCTACGCAAGCCATAAACCCTGTAAGGTAGGGCGTGTTCCTGTTTCTATTAACCTTAACCTGTACTTAATACTTTAAACCTTCCACCCAACCTAAACCCCGCCTAAATGCAGGCTCTAAGCTCAAAGCAGAACATCAACCGGCACCTTAGCCAACCTACACCCCAAACCCTCGCTAAGCTTTTGTCGACTGGCAGCCTTATAACTTTTAACTTTAAACCCTAAACCCCAAACTCAAAAGCTTGAGCTAAACCCCAAAGCCCCCAGGGAGGGGGGGGATCCTGGACCATGGACCATGGGGGGGGGAGGGGGGGGGAGCCACGGAGCGCCTGACCATACATAGGCTATATAGGTGTACTTCTGATCGTCGTGTAGCTTGTACCGCCGGTAAAACCAGTTTCCAACCCTCAGAGAGCCCTGAAACCCACTGGTTGATCCCTGCTGGGGCTTTGCCGCGGCTGCCAGTAAAACCAGTCTGGGTTCTCGTCAAGGGGTTTAATTTAAGTTACTATAATCGGGATCTATGGTAAATAATTTGGGTTCTTTCTTATAGTAACTTGGACTAAATCCCTCAACAAGAACCCAGCGTTGTGCAGCAGCATCTTGCGTGTCCTGGGCTCGTCTGTGGTTTAGATGTGCTAGGTGCTAGGGTTTAAGGCTTTAGGGTTGAGGGTTCAGGGGTTTATTGTTGGGGGTTTAGGGCTGTACTGTATACATATATACGTTGGTCGAGGGCCTGGCAAGGCGCTAAAGGGATGAATTCGCATCTCGTCTTGTGCGATCTGGGAGTTTTTGGCCTTAAACCATATCTATATATATATATATATAGCAGGATGCACGCATGGTTGTATCGGTATAGCATGGTATGGCTACCGATGGTAGTATAAGTGCATATTCTTACTATGTCAGCTACTCCGACTCAGATCTCCGTATCATGTATATAGGCCCAGGGCACGGCGTCTACTTGGGTTGGAATCCTAAACGCTACAAGTGCTGGACACTCAAGGTAGTTTCACCTACTGGCGAGGACTCCTGTTGGCCTTCGCAGAAGCAACAACGAGGTCGGAAAAAAACAAAAAAACGAAAACACAGAAACAATGCCCAAAACCCCAAAACGCTTAGGCTCAGTTCAGCCCCTGCAGCCTATAAGCCTCAAAGCCCAAAATCCGATCCTCAAAGCTCAGAAGCTATAACTCTCAACCTCCTGCTTTGCGCCACCCCTACCCCCGTCGAAACCCCAGGGTCTGAACCCTAGCACCTAAACTACCGGCTCTGAATGAAAGCCTACTTGGAGGTTTATGGGATTTAGTAGCTACAGTCGCGAGTACCTCAGTTGGGGTCACAAATCATCTAAGTATAGTGCCCTTACTAGTATACCTATTCATAACCCTTGTTATTAAGTCCCATGAACCTCTAAGCGCAGGCTGTCGGCCGCAAGACCCACCCCACCAAACCTCTAAACAAAAAAAAGCCCTAAACCTAAACTCCAAACCCTAATCCACAAATGCCCTGAGAGTTGAGGAAAGCTCTAAGCAAGCCCCTATAGAACCCTCTTATAAGTAGTTCTCTAAATTCGGGTCCCTTTTAGGGTCCCCAAACATAATGCGGCACAAGAAAAGCAGGAGCCCAGAAGGGACCCTAATTTAGAGAGCTACCCGTGTGGTACCTAACTCTTCGACGAAGCCTGAAAGGAATCCATAAAGGAACCCCCGATGTGTGTTTAGTGTTTTAAGGGGAGCCTCAAAAACCCTAAACCCTTTAGACCCCTAAACCCTAAACCCAAAACCCCGAAAGCACAAGCCCAACTTTAAACCCCTAAGCCCTAAACCCTAAACCCCAAAAAACCCGAAAGCACATACCCAACTCTAATCTGCAGGGCGGCGACTTCGAGCTGGGCGATGGCCGCGGCGGAGAGGCAACTTTTACTAGAAGGGTTCTTTAAAGGATACTATACGGGTTCGTTTAAAGGAATCTATAAGGGTTCCTTTAAAGGATACTGTAAGGGTTCCTTTCAAGGATGCTATGAGGGTTCCTTTAAAGCGATCTTCTGGTTTTTTTTTAGGGTTTGGGGGTTTAGGGATGTAGGGTTTAGGGCTTTGGGGTTTGGGGCTTAGTTGACCAGCACCCCCAAAGTACCCTTTGACAAAGGCCTGATGGTCCAGGGTTTAGGGTTTAGGGTTTAGGGTCATAGTGGGTACTTGGGCTCTGGTAAGGGGTCGTGGGGGGCGGGGGGGGGGGTGCTGAGAGGGTTTGGGATCTAGGTCGTGTTGTGTAGGGGTTCAGGGTTAGGGTTTAGATGGGTTTTAGTTGTTAGGATCTTACAAGAAGTTAAGCAGGTATATTCCGAAAGAAAGAGATTTTGAACTATCTGGGTAGCATATACTTGGGCCTTAAAGGAGGTGCCTATATATGAGGAGGGAATGCTGAGGCTGGCGATCAAAGCCATTATTGACATATCAATTAAGAATTAAAGTAGTTTTTCCTTTTTTGAGGGATCCTGCGGGGGTTACTGCAAGAGGTTTCGGGGGTCGAGTAAATAGTAACACTGTTCCGCCCAATTCCCCAAGAACTAGTATTTACACCGGTTTGTTTTGAATGCTCAACCCTAAACCCTAAACAACCCTAAACCCTAAATCGTGTCACGCTCAAAGCCTTCAAAGTAACATGTTAAGACTAACACCTACCAAACCCAATCCTTCAAAGAAACACGTGAAGTCTAAACCCCTAAACCCCTAAACCCCTAAACCCCTAAACCCTAAACCCTAAACCCTAAACCCTAAACCCTAAACCCTAAACCCAACATTAACACCTACCAAACCCTACCTTGGTGGGTTGTCACCGCAAAAGCGGCTTGGCAGGAAGAGCCCCGGGTAAGCGGTTTGCGGATTTGGGCTTTTAGCTTCAGGGCAAGGGTTTAGGGTTTAGGGTTTAGGGTTTAGGGTTAGGGTTTACCCAGACCCTTCTGAAGAACCTACCTTTTTAAGGACACATACAAGGAAATCACACGAAGGAGCCTCCCAAAAGTAGGTTCTTTAGGGTCTAGGTCGGGCCACGGGTTCGCAGTTAAGGGACTCAGGGTTTGTGAGGGCTTTGTGTTTTGGATTTAGGATTGACTGTTTAGGGTTTAGGGTTTAGGGTGGATTTAGAGATATTTGCGCGAAGGATTTAAGGTCTACGAGCCTACCTTAAACCCTAAACCTTAAACTTCATATCGATGCCCAAGAGGATCGATGCCTCCAGCAGCCTGGCAAAGGGTCCGAGTGCAATAGCTGGGTTCAGGCACCAAAAACCGTTCAAAGCACAGTAAGTGGCTCCTCCCTAAACCCTAAACCCCTAAACCCCTAAACCCGTAAACCCCCTACAAATCCCTACAACTTTTGGGCTTGGGACCCTTAGGCATCAGTGAGCAGCGCAGACACTAAACTCCAAGACAGGCTCCTAAAGTACCAATACAGGGGACAACTTTAAGGCCGTACTTAGAAATATTTTTTAAATCTTTGGCTACTATAAACCCTGAGAAGCAGCTAAAATTATATTTTTTGCTAGGGGTCTAAGTTCAGTATAGTGTTGAGGTTTAGGGTTTTACATCAGTATGTGGGCTGTCATGGTTCTGAGCGCCTAAAGGACCATTAGACTTAGTAACTACAGTCGTAAACACGGTAACGATACTTCTACTATCATCTTCAACCCGAGTAATTACTTACAAGCTTGCTTACTAAGTCCCTTGATCTTCAATGTAGAGCTGGCGTGGAAGCTTGCAGTAAACCCCCAAAAGTTTTAAACCGGATTAAGGACAACTCGTGCTGGGATTCCTTATACACATTACTCCTAAGGATTGAGGCTATTGGGTTTCCAACTTTTGGGCTTCTACTGTAAATGCACTCAGCCACGCCTGATGTCCTTGCATGCAGAAGCCAGCATACCTGTCCAGTCGCACACACATAGTGTGTACGTGTGTGTTTGTGTGTGTGTGTGTCCACACATCTCTTTCCTATGCCTATGTACATGTACCTATGTACTTGTTAGTTTTTTGCATTCTGCGGTGCTATACCAGCTTCAGTCATATGATCGCAGGAATGTATTTGTTGCTATGTTTGTCCTCCCAGATTGGCGCAAGACAGAATCACTGCAGTTTGAAATATTTAAGCTTACCCCGGATAACCTTGCTTTTCAAGGCCGCACCCTAAACCCTAAACCCTAAACCCTAAACCCTAAGGTTTAGGGTTTAGGGTTTAGGGTAAGTCATCATAATGAGGAGCTGCAAGGAAGGAGGTTTAGGGTTTAGGGTTTGGGGAGGGTAGAAGGTCTATAGACCTTATAGAAGCCTTATAGAAGCCCTATATACCCTATACCCCCCACCTGTAGTTTCCTTTAATCTTAAGTATTAAGGCTTCATGTCAACTTTGCATTGTAGATTTTGTGTGCGGTCTGGCAGTCCATCTACGGCGGGAAGTTCAACGATGAGGTCGGTTTAGGGTTTGATTTGGTTTTAGTGTTCTTTGGTTTAGGGTTTAGGGTTTAGGGCTTGTCGGAGTCTTGCAGGGTTTTCCGGATATGAAACTAGACAGCCCCCACGCCCTCCAGTATTTGTGCAGGGATCCCTTCTTCGGGGACTCAGGGCTTGAGACGTGGGAGATTTTTCATCATGCTTCGTACTCATGATGGCCTTTGCACCCTAAACCCTAAACCCTAAGCCCTAAGCCCTAAACCCGAAACCCCGAAACTGTGTTCAAGTCCCTACTGCCGAAACCCGAAGCCCTCGCCCGCAAGCCACAAGTTTCAATCGCTACATCCCTGGACCCTCTAGTTATCCTTATATATACTGTTGATGACTTTGGCCTTAAAGTAGTCATAGGTACTTTTGGGGCCAAAGTATATTATTTGGGTACATGGACCCTCAGGGTAACTAAACCCCAAACCCTAAACCCTAATTAAATCCTAAACCCCAAACACCCTAAACCCTAAAACCCCAAACCGACGACCCCTAGGTTTCCGTGAGCTTCTTGAAGCCCATCAATGGGAGATTTCAGGAAAAAGGGGGCAGCCGAGGAGAATGTAAGGGCCTTAAGAATTTCCTGCACTATTTTTTTTTGGGGGGGGTTCCTTATCATATTTATAGTATGACATACCTCAAAACCCTATTCTAATCATTAATGTTTATACATTAGACCGTCTTTGTGGCTTCCCACTTCCTAAACTGTCAGGGTTACGGGTTAAGGTCTAAAACCCTGAGCCTTAAACCCTGAAAGCCCTAAAAACCTAAAACCCTAAAGCATAAGCACTCTACACTCCCTGAACCGTAAGCCTTTATAACACGGAGAAACTCTAAGAACCGTCAAACCCAAACACTCTAACCCCATTTTGTAGGCAATTCTACTGCCTAAAACCCTAAACCCTAAACACTCTAAGTCTAAGCCCTAAACACCTTGAAACCAAAGCCCTAAACACTCCAATCCCCAAACACCTCAAACCCTAAACCCTACACCAGCAAGTACCTTAGCCTCTAAACCCCTGAACCATGAACCCCTAGCCTTAAACCCAGAACCCCTTAACCCTAAACCCTATAAACTCTGAACCCTGAACCCCTGATCCCTTGACCCTAAACCCTGAACCCTAAACTCTAAACCCTAAACCCGTTTATGAGGGATTTATTGGCTCATTGACTCGCCGGGGGTTAAGGGCTTTAGGGTCCCTTGACCCTAAACCCCCAACCATGAACCTCTCGGCCTGAACCGGGCTAGGCCGGAGGCTTAGCTCTGCGCCATGCAAAGAGGCACGGAAGTGCGCTTTTTTGGGGCTTGGCACCTACACCCCCCAAAACCAGGTAAACTACTGGTTTTGATGTTTAGGGTGTAGGGTTTAAAGTAGCTAAAATACATGGTTTAGGGGTTCAGGGTTTAGGGTTGAGCGCTCGAACAGTAGGTAGAATAATTGCCCAACACTTAAAAGTCGACTGTTCTGGCTACTTTCTGGGTCCAGGTAATTAATGATTCTGGGTTTAGGGTTTAGGGCCTTCGAGTTCAACTCAGCCTTCATTGAGTACAAGTTCAAGAGCTCACTCACATCCACTCGCATGCGTGCTTGAAGGGTCGTGGGATTTAGTAACGAGGGTTATAAGTTGTAATGTGTTATTATGAATAATAAGGTAAGTATACTAACCATACTTGTAGTTAGATATAACCCCAGTGCTTGTAAATAAGCTAGACTTGTGTTCATAATTGGTTACAGCCCCAGCGAAGGTACTTCTTACTAAGTCCCACAAACCTCCAAGCGCAGTCGATTAAGTTTCTGCCATCTTTGTTGGTTTAGAACGAATTCTGCAACAAAGGCTCAATTTGGATTTTTTGTAGTCCGTAAAGTAACCCAAACCCGATGTGATCATACTCCAAATCCAAGACCATAACTCCTTGCCCTAGAACCTTGTTCTTGAACCGTTACCAAAACATGTTGGATGCGAAGCCCCAAAAGTGGAAACCCACCCTAAGGCACGGAGGTTGTGTTGTTTGCTCGGTCAGGCAGTGTATCATTCTTTGTGTTGTTGGATCTGCTGTCTTGCTTGAAGTATCGGTCTTAGGGCTTCCGGGATTGCCAGAGACTCCAATATCCCTTAATTAAGAAGTAATATACCGTAATCATTATATATATTTTACGATCATTTAGATTAAGGTATATTCCTTAATTAAAGGATATTGGAGTCTCCGGGTTCAGAGTGTCAAAGTTTAGGGTTTCAGGGTGCGGGAATGCCGAGGAAGGCATGAGACGGCCCGGTTAACCCTCTCTATCCCTAAGGGTCCATGTACCCGAAAGGGCTCCTTTAAAGGATTCTATAAGGGTACTATTAGACTATATGAGTTTTGGGGTTAAGGGTCCATGTGCAAAAAAGTGTATACTTTGGCCTTATGTAGTCCCTATATAGGTACTTTAGGGCCAATGTATATACTATTTTGGTACATGGACCCCTAGGGTGTTGGATCTCTCGAAGGCATCTGGCCAGACTTGCTGAACCCCTTCGCAGTACCACAAGATTTCAAATCCACACTCCTGAACCGAACCATAGGTTCAAGAGTTCGCTTAACCCTACACTCCCACCCCTGAACCCTAAACCCCCACGCTGAACAAGTCCTCAAGTCTTCCTAAATCCCTGACTCAGGCGATGCACATAAAGTTCTATTACCAAGAGGATCCATATATACTACTATTCTGGAATTATAGGTCCCCAAAACCATAATAAGGATGGTCTTTTGGGACCTAATTCCATAATGGTAGTGTATCTGGACCCTCTGGGTTAGGGATAATAGTGTAGTTCAATGCATATTCCACCTAAGCCCTAAACCCTAGACCCTAAACCCTAAACCCTAAACCCTAAACCCTAAACCCTACGTATTGGAAGATCTGTGCCCTGGCTAAACCCAACCCCCAAACCGTAAACCCCATAGATCCCTTAGGGTTTAGGGTTTAGGGTTTAGGGTTTAGGGTGGAACCCCTAAGGAACCCTTTAAAAGAAACGTTCGCCAAATCCTACATGCATTACAAGAAGTCATGCTTTCTTCCCTGAACCAGAAACTTGAAATTTCAAACCGAAACCCTGAATAAACTCCTACATGCATTCCACCCTAAATCCTAAACCCCCAAACCCTGGACCCTAAACCCCAAAACCCCAA
>CAJNDV010035878.1:10356-20356 GCA_905221635.1 Symbiodinium sp. CCMP2456
CCCCAAACCCCAAACCCTAAACCCTAAACCCCTAAACCCCAAAACCCCAAACCCCAAACCCCAAACCCAAACCCCCTAAACCCCAAACCCCAAACCCCCAAACCCCCAAAGCCCTAAACCCCAAGCCCCCAAACCCTAAACCCTAAACCCCAAACCCCAAACCCCAAACCCAAACCCCCAAACCCTAAACCCTAAAACCCAAACCCTCAAACCTTAAACCCTAAACCCCAAACCCCCAAACCCTAAACCCTAAACCCTAAACCCTAAGCCCTAAACTGAAGTAGTCCTTTCTTCAGCCCCCGCCCTCGGCGCGACAGGGGACTCTTGAGCATGGCCAACAGTGGCCGCGCCCCCTCCCTAGTGGTTTAGGGTTTAGGGTTTAGGGTTTTAGGGTTTAGGGTTTAGGGTTTAGGGTTTAGAGGTTTAGAGGTTTGGGGTTTAGTGTTTAGGGTTTAGGGTTTAGGGTTTAGAGGTTTTAGGGTTTAGGGCTTAGGGTTTAGAGGTGAGGTTTAGGCTTTAGGGTTTAGGGTTTATGTATGGTGTCTGGGTTTCATAGAGACCCTTCGGGGGGTAGGGGACTATACTTCCTTATTTAGGCCTCAGGAGGTCCCTATTACAGGCATCAAGGCCCGTTACCCCCTCCACCAGTAGTCGGGGTTTATGGTTTACAGGTTGACCCTAAGGGTCCATGTACCCAAATAGTATATACATGGGCCCTAAAGTACCTATATAGGGACGACATAAAGGCCAAAGTATATGCTATTTGGGTACATGGACCCTTAGGGTGAGTGAAACCGGGCAGTACGCTGCGACCTCCGCTCTAAATTTGCTTGAGCCTTCGTCGTCATCGTGCTGAGATGCCTGTTTAGGGTTTAGGGCTTAGGGCTCAAGTCTAGGACATTTTCAGGTGGGTAGTTACCGTTATAGGAGCCTTATAGAGGGTCTATATGCCTTATGAAGCCTTATAGAAGCCCTATATCCCCTAAACTCCCCACCCGTAGTGTCTTTTAATCAAGAGAGCGGCCGCAATCCCGACCAGTCTATGTAGACATATAGTCGTACCCTTCTATGCCCAAGTGCTTCTTAAACGGCGACATGATAGAGCTCAGATGAGGAACCCTGTTTTGAACAGTCGTTGCTGGGAAGGACCTTGGGAGCCGCTAGCCTGGGATCGAGCAAAAATCTCGGGTTCAGGCGAGTTTTCGTTTGGTTCTAAACCCTAAACCCTATACCCTTTACCCTAAAACCTAAACCTAATAGCGTAAACCCTAAAACCTAAACCCAATAGCCGAAACCCTGAACCCACAACTTTCTGCATAACTAGTCATATTCCTGTGGCGTCAATGATGCCGGAACTTTTCGTGGGGCTCCACCGAGTGGTTTGCTGCAATAAAAGCGACGACGGTGGTCACTGTTGTCGCCACGAACATTCCTCGGCTTCGTGAGGAGGTGTTCTACGTGGACGCATCAGCCCGCTGCGACATTCTGAAAGCAATGACCGTCGACCGTGCAAACGAGAAGACTGGTCACGGTTTAGGGTTTAGGGTTTAGGGGTCTTAGGCAGGGATCAAGTGCCCATCTCGTGAGGGACGTGGCGGCCATGGGTCGCCCGCTCGCGACTTGTTGACCCGCCTTGCATTGACATGTTTTCCCGTACCCTTCTATTATGCATAGAGCGAACGCGGAAAATATGTTCCGATGTGAGCCCAGAAAACCCATCCTTCTAATCCGTGGCCAAGCGCCATGCAATCCGGTTTCAAAAGGTGCTAGCACCTCTCGAAGCCATATAAAAAGCAATGCTGAAGCCGTTAACTCCTAAACGCTCAGTCCTAAACCCTAAACCCTGAAATTTTAAAACCCTAAACCCTAAAACCCTAGAGCCCTAAACTCTAAGCCCTGCACCTCCTATGAACCTAAAACCTTAAAACCCTAGATCCTAAAAGCCTAAAGCCCTCAACTCTTAGCCCTGCAACTCGACCCAAGCTGGCCAAGCTCCTTAAACCTACATTAAACCTAAGCCTTAGACCCTACAAAACCTACCTCTGTTCTTCAAAGACCTATATACGGAAATCATCTAAGGAGCCCTAAAGAACACCCTAAAGAACCGACCTCTTTAAGGACACATATCAGGAAGTCATAGAACAAGTTGCCCTAAAAACGTAGGTTCTTTAGGGTCCCGAGACCCCACACCTTAAAGCCTAAACCCTAAACCCTAAACCCTTCCGAGGACACAAATGGCTCGCAGTTCTTCATCCTCTTTAAGCCTGCACATCACTTGAACGGCCCAGCACTTACTTGGGGGTTTCCGAAAATAGGGGACCTTAAACAGCACCCTAAATAATAGGATCCTTATTATAAGGACCCCAAAATAAGGTACCCCTTATTTTCGGAAACCCCCACTTGGCGTTCTTTTGGTTGGCTCTTAGGATTTTTTTTTACTATAATCGGTATACTAAGAGTTCAACTTTCAGAACGGGGTCAGAAGTCGTCCAAGCTTAATATAGGGGCTTTAATAATCAGAATAAGGTTCTGAGGTCTAGTATACTGCAACTAGAAAGTTTTAAAAGGAACCCCCGAAATAGTATTGGCATTCACTTAGGCCCTTATATTAGGTGTCTTGAAAGCTTGAGGCTTCGGGGCTATTTAGAAGGCTTTAGGGTCCCGGGTTCTTACAGGGGTTTAGGGTTTAGGGTTGTAGGGTTTAAGGCTTAATGGTTTAGGACCCTTACCCAGAGGGTCCATATACATTACTATTATGGTTAGGTCCCAAAAGGCAATCCTTCTTATGGTTTTAGGGACTTGATTCCATAATAGTAGTAAACGACATAAAAGTAGTATATACGGATCCATATGTGGACCCTCTTGGTTCGGTTTCTTAAAGGGTTGAGGCTTCGGGGTTTGGGGAGTTTAGAAGGCTTCAGGGTTTAGGGTTTGGGGTTTTAGAGTTTAGGGTTTAGGGTTTAGGACCCTTAGTTAAACCCTCCTACCTTTCTAGGGTTCCTTGTTATAGTTTCTATATCAAGTTCCTTAGAAACGTAGGTCTTTTTGGTTGCAGGTAAACCCGGAACTTTTACTAACAGGAATGGTTTCGGGTTCTGAGGTGGCTGGGGTTTAATCTCCATGGCCTGTGGAGGGCTCGAGGTTCTTACACGGTTTAGGTTTTAGGGTTTAGGGTTTAGGCTGTAGGGTTTAGAGTTTAGGGTTTAGGGTCTAGGCCCTAAGGGTCCATGTGCCCAAATTGCATATACTCTGGGCCTTAATGTCGTTTTTAAATAGGTACTTGACGGACATTGTGTATACATTTTGGGTACATGGACCCTTGGGGTTACTTAAGTTGATGGAGGTTGAGGGTTGAGGGTGCTCATTGTGTTATGGGTTTAAGGCTGAGGGGCTTAGGGTTCAGGTTTTAGGGTTTAGGCTTTAGGCTTTAGGGAAGGAGTCGATGGCAGTGGGCCATCATAGGACCTTCATGCAGATCATAGAGAGAGAGAAAACAGTACTTCTCCTACAGACTTGTCGTTCGGCCAACACGTTTTCTATGTAGATACATGGACCCTATCAATCCATAGTAAACCAACTAAAGCCCAATCAGGAACCCTAAACCCTAAACCCTTAAAGAAAGCTCCTAAACCAGGAACTCTTTGAAGCATAGGCATATGGACTCTTTCATACGATTGCTCGGGATGGCGTTCAACCTCGCACGGGTCTTAAGGTTTTGGGGTCTTTGCGCACGTTCAACAAACTTGGCTGTAGGGCCTACGGCCAATGGGTTCATTGGAGGCTCATGGGACTCAGCTAGTACAGTTACAAGTAGCTTAACTGGGGTTATAGCTGAGTATAAATACAGTCACCTTATTCATAGTCCTGGTTCCTTAGTCTCATGAACCTTCAAGTGTGGTCGAGGGCCCAGAGCCTGAATCACCCCATATATTTACTGTACCAATCATCCCCATACCCCCGCCAAAAAGAACAGCAAGGAACACACACACGACGATACTTATGACGACCTTCGCGAGGTCTTGTGCCGTAAAGCTTTAAGCAAAGCTTAGAACTGGAATCGCAAGAAGCAGGGCTTGTGCCCGAAGTAGTCGTCTACCCGTACCCCTTAAACCCAAGATTTGCATCCCCCGTAGTCCAGTCCGTATTTTCATTAATACTGTAACCCATCCCATTCCATAAGGGTCCATGTGCCCAAATAGTACATACATCTCAGGGGCTGAGACTTTTTGCCTACGATAATTCAAAAGGTTAACTTTTTTTGGGCTAGGGTACTCAGCCCCCACGACATTGGCCCTGAGGTACCATATAGGGACTACATTAAGGCCAAAGTATATACCATGTGGGTACATGGACCCTTAGGGATTCATCCAGCCTTATTCTAAAGTCCTTTGCTTCCAGCCCGTATCAGAACCTCTTTCTACGGTTGAACCCATGGGCCCCTAGTATGGGCCCTTAACCCTGGGACCCTTATATACCTACTATATACCCTAGATATACCCTTAAGGGACCCTAGAAAGGCCTAAGGGTCCATATTAGGGGCCCATACTTCTAACCTTGGACTCTTGACCTCCGAAAAGTCCAGCTCACCACTCAGCCGAGTATTGCACTCCCTTGAGTCGAAGCATCGATGTATGTCGGAGCTCCTGAAGCGAGTATGGTGCGCCAAAAGAGCCCTTAAAGGAACCCAAAACCCAAAACTCTAAAGCCTAAACCTAAACCTAAAAGAACCCTAAACCCTAAACCTAAACCTAAAAGAGCCCTAAACCCTAAACCCTAAACCTAAACCTAAAAGAACCCTAAACCCTAAACCTATACCTAAACCTAAAGGGTCCTCTCGGAAGCACAGACGTTTAGGGAACAGCTACATGCTCAGGCCTGGACCCGAAGCCTCAAGCCCGTAAGCCCTGATCCCAGAGACTCCCAAATCACTTAGTTAAGGTTTTTTTTGGGGTTTGGGGGTTTAGGGTTTAGGGTTCAGGTTTTGGGCTTAGGATTTAGGGGTTTAAGGTTTAGGGGTTTAGGGGGTTCGGGTTTGGCGTTTAGGGTGCCTTGAATTACCCTAAGCTTCCAGGGACCTCATTATCGGGTCTTTAAGGGGTCTAGGCCCTAAGTATAAGGTCCTTGGAAGCCCAGGGTTATAGTAGGATTTAAGGCATATACCTGATTCAAGGGATATAGGAAGGTCGTGGCCCAAGCCCTTAAGCGCAAAACCCTAGAACCTAAGCCCTTAAGCCCAAAACCCTAGAACCTCAGACCTTAAGCCCAAACCCTAGAACCTAAGACCTTAAGCCCAAACCCTAGAACCTAAGACCTTAAGCCCAAAACCCTAAACCACCTAAGCCCTTAAGCCCTGAGCCCTTAAGCCGCAGGGAAGCATTGCGTCTTCGGTGAGCTTGTGGAGGGCCAAGCAACCTTAGCCAGGGCCTCATCTCGATGTCAAGGCCCATTTCAGGGTTTAAAGGGTTTAGGGGTTTAGGGATTTAGGGGTTTAGGGTTTAAAGGGTTTTGGAGTTTAGGGTTTAGGGCTTTAGGGTTTGCAGGGTTTTGGAGTTTAGGGTTTCGCACGTTTTGCTTTGCCTGCAGTCTCAAGAGTGGCGCCTAGGGCTTTAGGGTTTAGGGTTTTGAGCGTTGGGTTTAGGGTTTGGGGGTTTTGGGGTTGAGGGTTTAAGATTTAAAGAGTTTCGGTTTAAGGGTGTTGTCCAGTGATTATCATTTGTTAGTTCTCCTTTGCGGTTGTGATTGGCATCTAGACGAGTTTGGAATGGTCCGTAGATCTGCGCTTACAATGCCATCAGCCAGAAAGCCCTTCACCCTATATAACTCTTTCGGAACCCTGGGCCGTATCAAATTCATAAAAGGAATCCTTATTTTTCAACCCCTAGACCCCATTCTAGAACATTTTCAGCTGGGTAGTTACCGTTATAGGAGCCTTATAGAAGGTCTATATACCTTATAGAAGCCTTATAGAAGCCCTATATACCCTAAACTTCCCACCTGTTAAACCCTAAAACCCATACCAGCGCGCAGATTGGCGTCTCTACCGGGTTGAATCGGGCTGTGGTTAAGAGCAGGCTTAAGATCTCCAGGCTGCCCGCTACAGGGTTGTCAATAGGATGGTGGTTCAAGATTTCAGGTTTACCTGGGGATCCAAAACCTACCGGTCTTTAAGGGCTCTACCCTTTAATGGGTGATATCCTACTAGTTTGTAGGGTTTGGGGTTACAGGTACTGCAGGGCTTAGGTGATCTTAGGATATGATGGGAGCTAGGATTAGGGGGACCCTTGGGGATATAGACCCTCTCAATAAGGTCCCTTTTAAGAGAGCCAAAAGTAGGGTTCAGAAGGGGTACCCTTCAAGGGGTACCCCCCAGTAATAATACTACCTATATGAGTTTGCTGCTGGGTTTCAGGGGTTGCGAGAGTAGGTTGGAGGTGCTCTTCTCTGTTGGTCTGGGTTAGGGCTTACCTTAAGCTACCAAAACCTACTTTTTGGGTAGGGTCCCTATAAACTCTATAGTAGGGTTTATAATAAGGACCCTAAACCCTAAACCCTAAACCCTACAAACAAGTAGGTTATGGTAGTTCAAGGTAGGGTTTAGGTTTTAGGGTCACAGTCTTGGGCTAGCTCCGAGCATCCAAGCCCCGTCAAGAGTTCGAAACGCGCTAAACCCTAAACCCTAAACCCTAAACCGATTTTGTTGCTGTATGGCTTTGCACCTAGGATTCGCCCGGGCTCTGATCGCGCTGATTTCTGCTGGAGATAGGTTTGCTGAGGGTTTGGATTTCATCATTCGTCGGGTTCAGTGCGCATTTATGCTTTGCAATGGTATGAAGCTCCGGGTACCAGATTTGAAAGTAGGCTTCATGAGAGCAACCGAGGTACTGTTTTACAAGTACTTTGTGCCAGCCCGCTTTTACTTGTAACCTACTCTCTGCTTCCAAGGACCGTATAGTTAGGGCACTAGACCCGTTAAGTCCCGTCAATGAGGTCCCTGGAAGCCTAGGGCCTAAACCCTAAACCCTAAACCCTGACATACACTGCAGACCGCGAAGAAGAGGGCTTAAAAGCTGTTGCAGAAGTGCATCTCACCCCACCGAATGCCTAAACCCTATAGTATACTACGGCTGATGATGTAAACCCTGCATTGCCCATTATAAGGAATATCCCATAGTTCCTGTAGTTTAGGGTCCTTAAGGTATTGCAGGGTTTATGTCATCAGCAGTATATCCTATAACCCCACCCCCTGAACCCGAAACCAGAAGCAGGACAAGGGCACTCTGTCAAACATTTTTTGAATAGAACCGAAACCGATAAAACCCTGAACCCTAGAGCCTAAGCCCCAACCCTACCTATAGGCCCCATAGTAGTTCCTTTTTGGGGTTACCTTATAGGATCCTATATATGAACCCCCAAAAGGAACTATGGGTAAGCTCTAAACGTTAAGCCCCAAACCCTAAACCCCAAACCCTAAACCCTAAACCCTAAAACCCTAAAAGCTCTAAACCGAGGACGCCATTGAGGGCGTGAAGACTACGTCCGACGACAAGCCCATTGCACCCATCACCGTCGCCCGCTGCGGCAGCTCGGCTGAGAGTCTAAGTGTAAGAGCTTGCCAGGGCCGGAATCCTGTTGGATTGCGGTTGAGGGTTTAGGGTTTAGGGTTTAGGGTGTAGGGTTTAGGGTTTAGGGTTTAGGGTTTAGGGTTTAGGGTTGGGTTTTTCGAGTATAGGGTGTCGGTTTGAGGGTTTTGGGTGCTGGGTGAACCTTTGCCCCTGGCAAGAGACAACGTCCTGACTCGTTTATATGGGCCAGAGACTGTGATCAACATAGGGGCCTCAATAATTACCTATATTATTTTGGTTTTTCCACCATAATTATGCTAGCGCCCCAAAACCCTATTCTAATTATTACGGCCCCTTCATTACTCTCATCACTCTCATCGGTAAGGTTTCTTCTGATTCACCTGTGCAGCGCTGGGCTCTTGACATTTAGACAAGGGCGTGGGACGCAAGTGTTGTTGACAGACGAAATCACGCACTATCCCTCCTAAAGGAAAACCGGAATTTCCATCATAGCTTTACGGCAATACGGGTTTTTGTGGGGCGATACCAGAAGCATGACAAAGAGAGCCCTAAACCTAAACCCTAAACCCAAACCCTAAACCCTAAACTCTAAACCAATCAGGTGCTTCACCGCAAAGCCTTGCATCCCAGATAGCGCATACCCAAGCCCTAAACTGGTTTAGGGTTTAGGGTGTTAGTTCAAGGTGCACCTAGACCCCATAAAACACCGTCCTGTTTGGGGCTCCTTACTACGGTGATGTAAGTCCTTAAAAAGGTCGGCTATTTGGGCTCCCGGTAACTTAGAAGGTTGAATTTTCATGTTTTCTGGTTTCGGGTTTAGGGGTATGCAGCTACGGAACTCAGTCCGGCAAGCGCTGAAGAAGCCTGAAATCCACATATGGGTAGTTCTCTAAGTTAGGGTCCTTCTTTAGGTCCTCAAGATAGTACGGCACCCTTATAAAAAGGACCCCAAAAGAGACCCTAATATTGAAAACTATCCAGTCTTTTTTCCAAATCAGGGTCCCTTTTGGGGTCCTTTTATAAGGGCGCCGTACTATATTGGGGACCCAACTAGGGACCCTAATTTAGAGAACTATTCATATAAACCCTAAACCCTAAACCCTAAACCCTGATAAAAAGGACCCCAAAAGGGACCCTAATTTAGAGAACTATACATACCCTGAGGGTCCATCTACCCAAATAGATATACTTTGGCCTTAAAGTAGTCCCTATATGTGTACTTCAGGGCCAATGTATATACTATTTGGGTACATGGACCCTTAAACCCTAAACCCCTAAACCCTAAACCCTAAAACCCTAAACCCTAAACCCTTTAAAGGAACCCTTAAAGGAACCCTACTATTTGGGTACATGGACCCTTAGGGTTTTTTTTCTGCCGAGGACAGGTGGAAAGACGGGTAGTTGGCGTTCGGCCAGTGAAACGGAAGAAGGCCGGGGTGTTGTTTTAGGGTTTAGGGTTTAGGGTTTAGGGTTTAAGACTTTGGGTTTAGGGTTTAGGGTTTAAGACTTTGGGTTTAGGGTTTAGGGTTTAGGGGCTTGGGTTTGGGCCTCTTTATTTGCGCGTTTTCGGGCTAGTCTTGGCCAGTGGCCCCGGATCCAAATTGAAGACTCTAAATCCCTGAAACCCTAATTAATCCATAAACTCTCGACCGCAAGCCGTAAGCGCCCTGAAGCCTGGACGGGATACCGTAAACCGTAAACCCCTAAAGCTCTGCACTCTTGCAGGCGAAGGAAGTCGAGTCCAGCGCTTCGGATTCCTCCTCTGAGAAGAAGAAGAAAACAAAGAAAAAGGATAAGAAAAAGAAAAAGAAGGACCGTGTTCGGGTTCAGGGTGCCTGTCTAGGGCTGCATGACACTCCTTGTAACGGTTCTTTAGGACTTTAGGGTATAGGCATACCCTTAGCATCAAAATAGCCCAGAAGCCTTTCATAATAGGGTCTTTGGGCCCAAAAGCCTTAACATAAGAGTCCTTTGAGGGTAAGGGATAGGCTTTGTAATGGACCCATGAAGCTTTGATTGCTTCAGACGTGGGCTCATACGAGTATACGAGGGCTTAAGTGAGACGGATGTAGGGACTATACCTGGGGATCCCAAAACCTACCGTTTTAAGGGTTCTACCCTCTTCTTAAGAGGTCATAACCTACTATGTTGTAGGGCTTGGGGTCACAGGTAATGTATGTATGATAAGTCCTCTTGTTTCAAGATGTACAGACTGAAGAAATCTTATGCTTGGGGGTGAGGCTTGGGTCCAGGGTGAAGGCACAATCCCAAGCCCGTTAAGACTCTAACGAATAGCACTGCACCCTAAAGCATGACTGGTTTAGAGACTCCATCAAGCAACATCCCGTCCTCTTCATGTTCTGTAACCTCAAAGCCTAACGGCGAAGCTATGTTGATATGGACCTCCGTCGCAGGAC